>CAIGRL010126011.1:77500-94125 GCA_903798325.1 Fraxinus xanthoxyloides | reverse complement strand
TTTACAGAGACAGGCTCTAAAAATAGCCCAGTTTATGAAGATTCTTATCTGATGAATCTCAATGAAAATATCGACAATTCCAAATTCAAAATGCTTATCAAAAAACCGGAAAATAAAGACCTTTTTTGTTTTTGGTTTGAAAAACCTCTTGTGACTCTTCTTTTTGATTCTAACCGTTGGAATCGACCATTTCGATACATAAAAAATAATCGATTTGAAAACGCTGTCAGAAATGAAATGTCACAATATTTTTTTGACACATGCCAAAGTGCTGGAAAGGAAAGAATATCTTTTACATATCCACCCAGTTTGTCAACTTTTGGGGAAATGATAAAAAGAAGGATATCTCTGCCTACACTAGAAAAATTTTCATCTAATGAACTCTACAATCATTGGGTTTATACCAACAAAGGAAAAAGTAATAATTTAAACAACGAATTTGTAAATCGAATTCAAGCTCTAGACAAAGAATCTCTTTTTTTGAATATACTTGAAACAAGGACTAGGTTGTGTAATGACAATACTACAAATGAATACTTACCCCAAATGTATGATCCTTTCTTGAACGGACCATATCGGAGAACAATAACAAAAAGCCTTTCACCTTCAATCATAAAAATAAAAAAAACTTCGATAGACAATTTCATAGAGAAAGTTGGGATAAATCAGATTCATGGTATTGTTCTTCCTGATACTGATTACCAAAAAATTGAACAGAAAATAGATCGATTTGATAAAAAACCATTATCAACTGAAATTGTTGATTTCTTAACTTTCATCAATGAATTTGGTAAAGAATCAGGATCAAATTTAAATTCGAGGGATTTTTCTGTATTTTCAGATGAAGAAGAAGGAAGAATAGATTCAGAAAAAGGAACAAAATATGGGAAATATTTTCAAAATAGAATTGTAACTGATACTAATGTTCAAAAAATTAGTAAAAAATCGATTAGAATAAAAGAAATCAGTAAAAAAGTGCCTCGATGGTTATACAAATTAACCAGCGAGTTGGAACAAGAAGCAGGAGAAGATCAAGAAAACGGACCATTAGATCATGAAATTCGCTCAAGAAAAGCCAAACGGGTAGTAATTTTTACTGGTAACAAGGAGCATACTGAGGATACTAATCCTCCTGATCAAACAGACGAAGTAGCTTTGATACGCTATTCACAACAATCAGATTTTCGGCGAGGCATAATAAAAGGTTCTATACGTGCTCAAAGGCGTAAAATAGTTATTTGGGAACTGTTTCAAGCAAATGTGCATTCCCCTCTTTTTTTGGACATAATAAAAAAATCCCTTCTTTTTTCTTTTGATATCTCTGGGCCAATTAAACGAATTTTTAGAAATTGGGTAGGGAAGGGGTCAGCATTCAAAATTGTAGAGTATACAGAAGAGCAAACAAAAAGAGAAGAAAAAAAAGAGAAGGACAAAAAAGAAGAGAACAAAAGAAAGGAGAACGCGCGAATAGAGATAGCAGAGGCCTGGGATACCATTCCATTTGCGCAAGTAATAAGGGGTTCCATGTTAATAACTCAATCTATTTTTAGAAAATATATTCTATTACCTTCATTGATAATAGCGAAAAATATTGGACGTATGTCACTATTGCAACTTCCTGAATGGTATGAGGATTTAGAGGAATGGAATAGGGAGATGCATGTTAAATGTACCTATAATGGTGTTCAATTGTCCGAAACAGAATTTCCACAAAATTGGTTGACAGATGGTATTCAGATAAAAATCTTATTTCCTTTCTGTCTGAAACCTTGGCACAGATCTAAACTCCGATTCTCTCATAAAGATCTAATAATGAAAAAGAAAAAAGAAAAAGATGATTTTTGTTTTTTAACAGTTTGGGGAATGGAAACCGAACTTCCTTTTGGTTCTCCCCGAAAACGACCCTCTTTTTTTGAACCCATTTTTAAGGAACTCGAAAAAAAAATTGGAAAATTTAAAAAGAAATATTTTCCACTTCTAAAAATTTTGAAAGGAAAAATAAAATTACTTCGAAAAGTTTCAAAAGAAACAAAAAAATGGGTTATCAAAAGTGTCGTTTTTTTAAAAAAAATAAGAAAAGAACTCTTAAAAGTAAATCGAATTCTCTTATTTCGATCAAGAGAAGTAGAAGTATATGAATCGAGTGAAACTAAAAAAGAAAGAGATCCCATAATCAGCAATCAGATGATTCATGAATCATTTAGTCAAATTGCATCTCCAGGTTGGACAAATTCTTCATTGACAGAAAAAAAAATGAAAGATCTGACTGATAGAACAAATACAATTAGAAATCAAATAGAAAGAATTACAAAAGAGAAAAAAAAAGTAACTCCAGAAATAAATATTAGTCTTAACAAAACAAGTTATAATGCTAAAAGATTAGAAAAATGGCAAATATTAAAAAGAAGAAATGCTCAATTAATCTGTAAATTACCTTTTTTTTTTAAATTTTTCATTGAAAAAATCTACACAAATATATTTTTATCTATCATTAATATTCCCAGAATGCAGAGAAAATTATTTCTTGACTTAACAAAAAAAATTATGAATAAATCCATTTACAATAATGAAACAAGTCAAGAAATAATTAAAAAAAAAAATCAAAATCCAATTGAGTTTATTTCGACTATAAAAAAGTCACTTTATAATATTAGTAATAGTAAGACAAATTCACATATTTTTTATGACTTATCGTACTTGTCACAAGCATATGTATTTTACAAATTATCACAAACCCAAGTTATTAACTTGTATAAATTAAAATCAGTTCTTCAATATCAAGGAATCCCTTTTTTTCTTAAGCCTGAAATAAAGGATTCTTTTGAAACACAAGGAATAGTTCATTCTAAATTAAGGGATAACAGACTTCCGAGTTCTGAAATGAATCAATGGAAAAACTGGTTAAGAGGGCATTATCAATACGATTTTTCTCAGATCAGATGGTCTAGATTAATACCACAACAATGGCGGAATAGAGTTTATCAACGTCGTATGGTTAAAAGGAAAAATTTCAGCAAATGGAATTCATATGAAAAAGACCAATTAATTGATTACAAAAAAGAAAATATTTTTGAAGTCTATTCATTATCGAATCAAAAAGATAATTTTCAAAAATACTATAAATATGATCTTTTCTCATATAAATCTATTAATTCTGAAAATAAAAAGGACTCATTTATTTCTAGATCGCCATTTGAAGGAAATAAGAATCAAGAGATTTCTTATAATTACAACACATATAAAGACACTTTTTTTGATATACTGAGGAGTATCCCTATCAAGAATTATCTAGGAAAGAGCGATATTCTATATATGGAAAAAACTCCCGATAGGAAATATTTGGATTGGAAAATTCTCCATTTTGATCTTAGACAAAAAGTCGATATTGAGGCCTGGATCACGATCGATGCCAATAGTAATCAAAATACTCATATTGTTACTAATAATTATCAAATAATTGATAAAAAAAAGATTTTTGATCTTATGATTCCAGAAATGAATCTACCAAACTCCTCAAAAGTATTTTTTGATTGGATGGGGATGAATGAAAAAATACTAAAGCGTCCCATATTGAATCTGGAACTTTGGTTCTTCCCAGAATTTTTGTTACTTTATAATACATATAAAACGAAACCTTGGTTTATACCAAGCAAATTACTTCTTTTAAATTTGAATAGAAATGCAAATAGTAATGAAAATAAAAAGATTAATGAAAAGCAAAAGGGAAGCTTTTTGATACCATCGAATAAAAAAATAAAGAATCGAAATCAAGAAGAAAAAAAAACCACAAGTAAAGGGAATCTTGGATCCGTTCTTTCAAACCAACAAAAAGATATTGAAGAAGATTATGCGAGATCGGACATGAAAAAAGCTAAAAAGAAAAAACAATACAAAAGTAACACGGAAGCAGAACTAGATTTGTTCCTGAAACGTTATTTGCTTTTTCAATTGAGATGGGACGATACTTTAAATCAAAGAATGATCAATAATATTAAGGTATATTGTTTCCTGCTTAGACTAATAGATCCAAGAAAAATTTCTATATCCTCGATTCAAAGGGGAGAAATGAGTTTGGATATAATGCTAATTCAGAAGAATTTAACTCTTCCAGAATTGATGAAAAGGGGAATATTGATTATCGAACCCATTCGTCTGTCTGTAAAAAACGACGGACAATTTATTATGTATCAAACCATCGGTATTTCGTTGGTTCATAAGAGTAAGCACCAAACTAATCAAAGATACCGAGAGCAAAGATCTGTTGCTAAGAATAATTTTGATGAATCTATTCCACCACATGAAAGAATAACAAAAAATAGAGACAAAAATCATTTGGATTTGCTTGTTCCTGAAAATATTTTCTCGTTTAGGCGTCGTAGAAAATTAAGAATTCTAATTTGTTTCAATTCAAAGAATAGGAATGATGTAGATAGAAATCCTGTATTTTGCAACGAAAAGAATAGCAGCCAAGTTCTAGGTGACAGTAATCACCTTGATAGAGAGACAAATCAATTAATGAAATTTAAGTTCTTTCTTTGGCCTAATTATCGATTAGAAGATTTAGCTTGTATGAATCGCTATTGGTTTGATACCAATAATGGCAGTCGTTTCAGTATGTTAAGGATACATTTATATCAACGATTGAAAATTCCTTGATAGTACATTTTTCCTATATATCCTCTACTATATAGGATATATGAAAGCAAATAAATACACACATCACACGTCCTGTCTTACATTTCATTCTAAATATCCAATACTAAATGAATAATGTATCAATTCGATCTAGAAATGAATCAACAGAACCTTCTTCATTTTAGGTCTAAATTCTTCGCTTTTGTGAATACGAAAATGTGCCAATCCTTTTCTCTCCCTATCTAAATCTAATTTTCAATTGGATTGATTCATTTGAATTGATAAAATTAGGAGTTCATAAAGAAATTTTGATTAGATTATTGTATATACCACATTAAAATGAATGACATTATTATTACTGATCGGTAAAATCCATATCTGTAAAAAGGGAGAGGAGGCATTTTTTTATGGTAATAAATTCATTAATTTCGGTTATTTCTCAAAAAGAAAATGAAGAAAACAGAGGGTCTGTTGAATTTCAAGTATTCAGTTTCACCACTAAGATAAGGAGACTTACTTCACATTTGGAATTGCACAAAAAAGACTATTCATCTCAGAGAGGTTTGAGAAAAATTTTGGGAAAACGTCAACGACTACTGGCTTATTTGTCAAAAAAAAATAGAGTCCGTTATAAAGAATTAATTGATCGGTTGGATATTCGAGAGACAAAAACTCGTTAATTTAAAGAGTGATATCATTTGAACTTATTCGTTTCAATTTTGATGAACTTCTTTTTACTTTCAGCAATTCATGGAAGAATGACTCGGTAAAAAACTTATGATTGCACCAACTACAAGAAAAGACCTCATGATAGTCAATATGGGTCCTCACCACCCATCAATGCATGGTGTTCTTCGACTTATCGTTACTCTCGATGGTGAAGATGTTATTGACTGTGAACCAATATTGGGTTATTTACACAGAGGAATGGAGAAAATTGCGGAAAACCGAACAATTATACAATATTTGCCTTATGTAACACGTTGGGATTATTTAGCTACTATGTTCACAGAAGCAATAACTGTAAATGGACCCGAACAACTAGGCAATATTCAAGTACCTAAAAGGGCTAGCTATATCAGAGCCATTATGTTGGAGTTGAGTCGTATAGCTTCCCATTTGTTATGGCTTGGCCCTTTTATGGCAGATATTGGGGCACAGACCCCTTTCTTCTATATTTTTCGAGAACGAGAATTGATATATGACCTATTCGAAGCTGCCACCGGTATGCGAATGATGCATAATTATTTTCGTATCGGAGGAATAGCTGCTGATCTACCTCATGGATGGATAGATAAATGTTTGGATTTTTGCGATTATTTTTTAACAGGGGTTGCTGAATATCAAAAGCTTATTACACGGAATCCTATTTTTTTAGAACGAGTTGAGGGCGTAGGCATTATTGGAGGAGAAGAAGCACTAAATTGGGGTTTATCAGGACCAATGCTACGAGCTTCCGGAATACAATGGGACCTTCGTAAAGTTGATCATTATGAGTGTTACGAAGAATTTGATTGGGAGGTTCAATGGCAAAAAGAAGGGGATTCATTAGCTCGTTATTTAGTACGAATCAGTGAAATGACAGAATCCATAAAAATTATCCAACAGGCTCTGGAAGGAATTCCAGGGGGGCCCTTTGAGAATTTAGAAATCCGACGCTTTGATAGAGTAAAAGATACGGAATGGAATGATTTTGAATATCGATTTATTAGTAAAAAACCTTCTCCAACTTTTGAATTGTCCAAACAAGAACTTTATGTAAGAGTCGAAGCACCAAAAGGAGAATTGGGAATTTTTCTGATAGGAGATCAGAGTGTTTTTCCTTGGAGATGGAAAATTCGCCCACCGGGTTTTATCAACTTGCAAATTCTGCCTCAGTTAGTTAAAAGAATGAAATTGGCTGATATTATGACGATACTAGGTAGTATAGATATCATTATGGGAGAAGTTGATCGTTGAAATGATAATTGATAATACAACAGAACTACAAGCCATCCATTCGTTTTCCAGATTGGAATTCTTAAAAGAAGTCTATGGGATCATATGGGTGCTTGTCCCTATTTTGACTCTTGTATTAGGAATCACACTAGGTGTACTAGTAATTGTTTGGTTAGAAAGAGAAATATCCGCAGGGATACAACAACGTATTGGACCTGAATACGCCGGCCCCTTGGGAATTCTTCAAGCTCTAGCAGATGGCGTAAAACTACTTTTCAAAGAGAATCTTTTTCCATCTAGAGGGGATACTCGTTTATTCAGTATCGGACCATCCATAGCAGTCATATCCATTTTACTAAGTTATTCAGTAATTCCTTTTGGTTATCGCCTTATTCTAGCCGATCTTAGTATTGGTGTTTTTTTATGGATCGCTGTTTCAAGTCTTGCTCCCGTTGGACTTCTTATGTCAGGATATGGATCAAATAATAAATATTCCTTTTTAGGTGGTTTAAGAGCTGCTGCTCAATCAATTAGTTATGAAATACCATTAACTCTATGTGTATTATCAATCTCTCTACGTGTGATTCGGTGAGACATAAAATTTCCCCTATTTCTTTTCTTTCTAGTAAGAAAGTGAAATGAGTTGAATATATATTTTATTTTTTTATTCAGCATTCGGGTTGATGAACTAAACCAGATAGTTATATGAGTGAAATAAAACGGCTTTTGAATTTGCAGTTAAAGGCATTGAATCTCATTTCCTATGTACAAGAATGAAATGAAAGTAAATATAAGCAAAGCAGTCGAGACTGTTTACCCCAAGATTGGTTGATTAGGCATCATGGCTTGAAGCGGGTTCAAAAGATCAACTGTATGGAGTTTTTACTATCTATTAACATAGATGTATTACCATAATGGAAGGTTAATAAAAATGAGTGGATGGTTAGGAAGACCAAGATACACAAAGGATTAGTAATGGAGATTCTGTAAATTATCCAACAGGATGTACCTAAAAGGAATTCAAATTGGGGCTTTAAGTTGGTAGAAACGATTAAGAAGTACTCCCCATGATTTCGATCCAGAGTATGTTCTTATCCACTGATTAAGTAAATAACTATCAAGAACGAAGTAATCTTTTACTTTGGTAATGTCCCCCTTTTCTGAGAAAGGAGAATAGGAACGAAATAAACTCGAAAGAATAGAATTGCAAAAAAGAGATCTTTTTTATTCTTTCTTTCCTATATACCTATTTTATTTAGAGAGATAGAATTCTTGTCATGATGCATGAACTAATGCAATGTCTAATTTTTTTTCGTAATGGAAAATGATAGGTTGAAATAGCTATGTGATATTCCTCCAAAAAACTCTTTTTTTATTCAAGGATAAAGTTATTTCAACAAAGAAAAATGAAAATTCTTAAAAGATGAGATCAATTCAGAAGCACTTTTATTTATTAGAAATATATATTTCTTATAAATAGCAGACAGAATTCCATTGGTCTAATTCGAGGCCTTAGGATAAGAGTTTGAATCTCTATCTATCCTATAAACATATCAAGATAAATAATGTCGAAAGGTACTTAGATTTATTTGCGACCTCTGAGGAGCCGTATGAGGTGAAAATCTCATGTACGGTTCTGTAATAGCGATGGGAACAGTGATGTTATCATCGACTATGATTATCTAACAGTTCAAGTACAGTTGATATAGTTGAAGCGCAGTCAAAATATGGTTTTTGGGGGTGGAATTTGTGGCGTCAACCTATAGGGTTTATCGTTTTTCTAATTTCTTCTCTAGCCGAGTGTGAGAGATTACCTTTTGATTTACCAGAAGCAGAAGAGGAATTAGTAGCAGGTTATCAAACCGAATATTCAGGTATCAAATTTGGTTTATTTTATGTTGCTTCGTATCTGAATCTACTAGTTTCTTCATTATTTGTAACAGTTCTTTACTTGGGGGGTTGGAATCTTTCTATTCCGTACATATTCGTTCCTGAGCTTTTTGAAAGAGGTAAAGTTTTTGGAACAATAATCGGTATCTTTATTACATTAGCTAAAACTTATTTGTTCTTGTTCATTTCTATTGTAACAAGATGGACTTTACCGAGACTGAGAATGGACCAACTATTAAGTCTTGGATGGAAATTTCTTTTACCTATTTCTCTAGGTAATCTATTATTAACAACTTCATTCCAACTTCTTTCACTGTAAAGGAATAGAATATTCTATATTCACAACTTGTCTCAAACAAGAGAAAGAAACAAGTATAAAATTATTTATAGATATTTACGATATGTTTCCTATGGTAACTGAGTTCATGAATTATGGTCAACAAACAATACGAGCTGCAAGGTACATTGGTCAAGGTTTCATGATTACCTTGTCCCATGTGAATCGTTTACCTGTAACTATTCAATACCCCTACGAAAAATTGATCACATCGGAACGTTTCCGAGGACGAATCCACTTTGAATTTGATAAATGCATTGCTTGTGAAGTATGTGTTCGTGTATGTCCTATAGATTTACCCGTTGTTGATTGGAAATTGGAAACGGATATTCGAAAGAAACGATTACTTAATTACAGTATTGATTTTGGAATCTGTATATTTTGTGGTAATTGCGTTGAGTATTGTCCAACAAATTGTTTATCAATGACTGAAGAATATGAACTTTCTACTTATAATCGTCACGAATTGAATTATAATCAAATTGCTTTAGGTCGGTTACCGGTGTCAATAATTGACGATTACACAATTCGAACAATTTCGAATTCACCTCAAATAAAAAATGAAAAAAATCCTTGATTCAAAAATCATTCCATCGTTTTTGGATCCAAAAAAATGAGGTTTTTTACTTGGTCAATAGGTTGGTTGGGGAGAATCGTGGCTTAATTTGGATTGAAAATTGATTTCTATTCAACTAATGATTTCAAAATAGAGAGTTTCAAACTCCTCTTTCGGATAAAGAATAAGAGTAGTCCAATAACTGTATCTACATCAATCCACAGCACACCCATTCCAATTTAATTCAATTAAGAAGTATCCTCAAAGATAACTTCTTTTTTCCTGGTCAGGTCAACAAAGTCATGAAATATTTCGATTTATCTATTTTTTTCTATAAAATCAAATGGGTTTACCTGGACCAATACATGATTTTCTTTTAGTCTTTCTGGGATCGAGTCTTATATTAGGAAGTCTAGGAGTAGTATTACTTCCCAATCCAATTTATTCGGCCTTTTCGTTGGGATTGGTTCTTTTTTGTATATCCTTATTCTATATTCTATCGAACTCGTATTTTGTAGCTGCTGCGCAGCTCCTTATTTATGTGGGAGCTATAAATATTTTAATCATTTTTGCTGTGATGTTCATGAATGGTTCAGAATATTACAAAGATTTTCATCTTTGGACCGTTGGGGATGGAGTTACTTCAATAGTTTGTACAAGTCTTTTTATTTCACTAATTACTACTATTCCAGATACGTCATGGTACGGGATTATTTGGACTACAAAATCAAACCAGATTATAGAGCAAGATTTGATAAGTAATAGCCAACAAATTGGAATTCATTTATCAACAGATTTTTTTCTTCCATTTGAACTCATTTCAATAATTCTTTTAGTCGCTTTAATAGGTGCAATTGCTATAGCTCGTCAATAATAAATCTTTAAAACTAGGAATTCCATTCAAATAAAATCAACGGAAAGAAATGTTATAATCCTTTAATTTGAATTCCTGTCTAAAATAGAAATGCTTTAGCTTTAGGTAGATCTATTACCAATATATTCGCTTTTGTTAGAATTGAATCGCTTGAATTATTGTTCATATTGAAATGAATCGAGATTGATAAGGAGTTGGTTAATGATGCTCGAACATGTACTTGTTTTGAGTGCCTATTTATTTTCCATCGGTATCTACGGATTGATCACAAGTCGAAATATGGTTAGAGCCCTTATGTGTCTTGAACTTATATTAAATTCAGTTAATATAAATTTTGTAACATTTTCTGGTTTTTTTGATAATCGTCAATTAAGAGGAGATATTTTCTCCATTTTTGTTATAGCTATTGCAGCCGCTGAAGCAGCTATTGGCCCGGCTATTGTTTCATCAATTTATCGTAACAGAAAATCAACTCGTATTAACCAATCCAATTTGTTGGATAAATAGTATTAATTATATAAATAGAAATTCGAATATTCAGAAATTATTCTGAAATTAATTCGAATTAGCAGGTTTGCTACGTGTAAGGTAGGATCGTGGTTGCAAAAACATAAGAAATCTAAGTATTTTGGCCCTCTCTCATAAACCAATCCACAAGTAGATTGATTCTGATCACTCATTGATTCGTCTGGTATCTAAATATATGATTCATTTATAAGTTTACTAGATCGAAAATTTATGACGAAAAAAATGTATAGATCCAATGTCACATTCAGTAAAGATTTATGATACATGTATAGGATGTACTCAATGTGTCCGAGCGTGTCCCACCGATGTATTAGAAATGATACCTTGGGACGGATGTAAAGCTAAACAAATTGCTTCTGCCCCAAGGACCGAGGACTGTGTTGGTTGTAAGAGATGTGAATCCGCCTGTCCAACGGATTTCTTGAGTGTTCGAGTTTATTTATGGCATGAAACAACTCGCAGTATGGGTCTAGCTTATTGATACGTTCCAGAAAACTATACTTGAATCCATTTGATTTTTTTTACCGACAAAACCCGTGCTCAAAATATTTTGAGCACGGGTTTTTCTGGCCCAAGTGTATCTTGTCTTTACCACGAATAATTTTCCTTGGTTAACAATAATTGTTATTTTTCCAATATCTGCGGGTTCCTTAATTTTATTTCTTCCACATAGAGGAAATAGGGTAATTCGCTGGTATACTATATGTATATGTATTTTAGAACTTCTTCTAACGACTTATGCATTCTGTTATCATTTCCAATCGGGCGATCCATTAATCCAACTAGTGGAGGATTATAAATGGATCGATTTTTTTGATTTCCATTGGAGATTAGGAATAGATGGCCTTTCTATAGGACCCATTTTACTGACGGGATTCATCACTACTTTAGCTACTTTAGCGGCTCGGCCAGTTACTCGGGATTCTCGACTATTTCATTTCTTGATGTTAGCAATGTACAGTGGTCAAATAGGATTATTTTCTTGTCGGGACCTTTTACTTTTTTTCCTCATGTGGGAGTTAGAATTAATTCCCGTTTATCTACTTCTATCAATGTGGGGAGGAAAAAAACGTCTGTACTCAGCTACCAAATTTATTTTGTACACGGCGGGGGGTTCTGTTTTTCTTTTAATGGGAGTTCTGGGTATCGGTTTATATGGTTCTAATGAACCAACATTAAATTTAGAAATATTAGCCAATCAGTCCTATCCTGTGGCCTTGGAAATAATATTTTATATTGGATTTTTTATTGCTTTTGCTGTCAAATTGCCGATTATACCCCTACATACATGGTTACCAGATACCCATGGAGAAGCGCATTATAGTACTTGTATGCTTCTAGCCGGAATCTTATTAAAAATGGGAGCGTATGGATTAGTTCGGGTCAATATGGAATTATTATCCCATGCTCATTCTATATTTTCTCCTTGGTTGATGATAGTAGGCGCAATGCAAATAATTTATGCAGCTTCAACATCTCTCGGTCAACGGAATTTAAAAAAAAGAATAGCCTATTCCTCTGTATCTCATATGGGTTTCATAATTATAGGAATTGGTTCTATCACCGATACAGGGCTCAATGGAGCCCTTTTACAAATAATCTCTCATGGATTTATTGGTGCTGCACTTTTTTTCTTGGCAGGAACGACTTATGATAGAATACGTCTTGTTTATCTTGACGAAATGGGTGGAATAGCTATCCCAATGCCAAAAATATTCACGATGTTCAGTAGCTTTTCGATGGCCTCCCTTGCATTACCAGGTATGAGTGGTTTTGTTGCCGAATTAATAGTATTTTTTGGACTAATTACCAGTCAAAAATACCTTTTAATGCCAAAAATACTAATTACTTTTGTAATGGCAATTGGAATGATATTAACTCCTATTTATTCATTATCTATGTCACGCCAGATGTTCTATGGATACAAGATATTTAATGCTCCAAACTCTTATTTTTTTGATTCTGGACCGCGAGAGTTATTTCTTTCAATCTCTATCTTTTTACCCATACTAGGTATTGGTATGTACCCCGATTTTGTTCTTTCACTATCAGTTGACAAGGTCGAAGTTATTCTATCTAATTCTTTTTATAGATAGTTTTGATGAATAAAAAAAATCCTATGATTTTTTTTTAATCCTTCGTTGTACAATGAAAAAAAGAAGGCTTCTTCTTCTCTTAAGTTAAGTAAAAAAAATGAATTTGAATCGGCGCGAACCCTGTGAATCACTACAATATTTGATTCAGAGGGTTCTCATCAGTTCACACAAAGTTTTTTTTATCTCATATGCACTGTACACTTTTCTATTCGTATTCGTAAGAGTCTTTTTTGAATCCTTTTGAATTCAATTAGATGTTAATGTAAATGAACCATAACTATGTAGCCCTATTCCTAATAGATTGACCCCAAAATAGCATATCCAAATTATAAGAAAGCCAATAGACGCCACAATTGCGGAATTTTTACCCTTCCATTTTATATTGGTTCGAATATGTAAATAAATCGCGAATACGATCCAAGTAATAAATGCCCAAGTTTCCTTTGGGTCCCAACTCCAATATGATCCCCATGCTTCGTTAGCCCATACTGCTCCAGAAAGTATCCCTATGGTTAAAAAGATAAATCCTAGACTAATAACCCGATAACTCCAATAATCCAATTGTTGAATAAATTGCGACCTGTAATAATTCTTCGGAGAAAAAAAAGAAGTATTTTGTAAAACATTTCTTCTTTCATTCATGTATTCGATTTCACCAAAGAAAAATGACCCATTTAAATTTAATAAATGATTACTTGTAAAAAAAAACTTTCTGTTTGCAATGACTAGAAGTGCTACTGATAATAATGATCCACATAAAAGGGCTGCATAGCCCAATATCATCATACTTACGTGCATTATTAACCACTCGGATTGAAGAGCGGGTACTAATATTGCAGATTCGTGTATTTCAGTTAAAAGACCTGAAGTAGCAAAGCCTTGGGTAAAAATAGCACTTGGGCCGATTATTGCGCTTAAAAAATTTTGATTTTTTTTGAAATACGGAACTATATGAATAAGGGAGAAACTCCATGAAAGGAAGATTAATGATTCATATAAATTACTTAGTGGAAAATGTCCCGAATAAATCCAACGAGTAACTAATAATCCTGTTATACAGAAAAAAGTCATTATCATGCCCTTTTCTGATGAATCGTAGAGTTTTATGATTTCATCGACTAAAAAGGTTATCAAATTAATTGTAATTACAATTGAAACGATCGAAAAAGAAATATGAGTTAATATATGCTCTAAGGTTGAAAATATCATAAAAATCTTAAAAAAGAGGAGTTCTTTAATTACAAGAAATCAGGAATTGAATTCATTATAGGATCTATTTAGTTTTTTTAGAAGATGGCATGCCGCCACTCGGACTCGAACCGAGATGCTCTAGCACTGCTTCCTAAGAGCAGCGTGTCTACCAATTTCACCATAGCGGCTTGTCTTGAACTCATAATAGCCTATGAATAAGCAATCGTCTAGATTTAAGAATTCAATTGGTTGCAATATTTTTTAGGAAAGATTCAAATGGATGAATAAAAATTAGTTCAAATAGGTATTTGAAGGTTCATTATTTTAGTTTAGGGCCTTAGTTTTCTTAAGATTTTCGTGTATTTTATACTCTCCTCAACTTGAACTCTTTAAAACTGGATAGTTTTATTATCCATTAATAGGATAGAACTAAAAAAAAAATCCATTTTCTTAATGAATCCAAAAGAAAAAACCTATTTTGGATCACTCAAAATTGATACATTATTTATCCAGACTCTCTTCACTAAGTGTTTTTGATTTTCTTGATTGGGTTGATCGCGAGAGATATATGGGGGTGTATATAGGAATTCAGAGAAAATCAAAAAGTCAGAAAGTTACACAAAAGGGTTTCAAATTTTAATCAATTAGTTTCAATGATTTTAGTAACTAAAGATTCAAGATTTTCTATTTGCTCTTCTATAGATAGAGAGAAAAAGTGGATATAGAGAAAAAATAAAAAGTTGTATTATTGTAACAAATAGGTCGATGGGGAAAATAAGACTCCCCGCCTCGGAAATGAGAAAATAGACTAAAAATAAAATGGAGTATCTTTTGTTTATTCTTTTGTCAACAAAAAGGAAGTATTTTTTCTTTTTTGAATTGAATTGAGTAAGGTAAACAGAAGAATTCTTATTCTACATATTTTAAGAGCAGAGCGAATTCCATTACCTATTGAGTTAATCAATATGAAATGGAATTCATTAATTTGATTTTTGAAATGAGTCAATTTTTTGAGTCAAGTCGATTCAGATTATTCCAACGTTTTATTACTTATTTTTTTTTTTCGCACAAAAAAACTTTTTGAATTCCCGGTAGAAAGAGATTTCCCTAAGGAAAATGCTTTTAACGCTGTCCCATATCCCTTCCTTTTCCAAATATTTTTACGAATACGCGTTTTTGATGCAGAAGTACGTTTTTTTGGAACTGCCATTTAAATAAAAATTAAGAGATTAATCATTGTTATAGCTGGATGTGAAAGACATCTATTATTAAAAATGAATCCGTACTTTCCTATTCATTAGGAATTTCTTTTCTATAAAATATTTTCGTTATAAAATAAAAAGAAAAAAAAAATAGATAGGGTAAAGATATGTGAAAATGACGTAAAATATTACTAAAAATATAAAAAAGAAGAAGAATATTATTTTTTTCTATTAACTGGTCAAACTCGGTAAAAATACGGCTAATTTGAATTGAATTTTCAGAGACTAGTAATTAATCTTTTTCTTTCATATGATTTGACCAATTGTAACTTCTTGATTTGAATATTTGGAATATTTAGCAGAATAAGTAAGAATAAAAAATTAGAAAATTATCTTTAAATTAGTGCATATCTTGATTTTTTTATTGACTTCTTTCAAAAGAGGTAAGATCCGGTGAATCGGAAACAATTAATTAAAAAACTTTTTTTATGGAACAGACATATCAATATGCGTGGATCATACCTTTTGTTCCACTTTCAGTTCCTATGTTAATAGGAGTCGGACTTCTTCTTTTTCCGACGGCAACAAAAAATCTTCGTCGTATGTGGGCCTTTCCGAGTATTTTATTGTTAAGTATAGTCATGATTTTTTCAATTAATCTGTCTATTCAGCAAATAAATAGTAGTTGTATCTATCAATATGTATGGTCTTGGACTATCAATAATGATTTTTCTTTAGAATTCGGCTACTTGATCGATCCACTTACTTCTATTATGTCAATGTTAATCACTACTGTTGGAATTATGGTTCTTATTTATAGTGATAATTATATGGCTCATGATCAAGGATACTTGAGATTTTTTGCTTATATGAGTTTTTTCAGTACTTCCATGTTAGGATTAGTTACTAGTTCCAATTTGATACAAATTTATATTTTTTGGGAATTGGTTGGAATGTGTTCCTATCTATTAATAGGGTTTTGGTTCACACGACCTCTTGCGGCAAATGCTTGTCAAAAAGCGTTTATAACTAATCGTGTAGGGGATTTTGGTTTATTATTAGGAATTTTAGGTTTTTATTGGATAACAGGTAGTTTCGAATTTAGGGATTTATTCGAAATATTAAATAACTTGATTTATAATAATGAAGTCAATTCTTCATTTGTTACTTTGTGTGCTGCTCTATTATTTACCGGTGCAGTTGCTAAATCTGCACAATTTCCCCTTCATGTATGGTTACCTGATGCTATGGAGGGACCTACTCCTATTTCGGCTCTTATACATGCTGCTACTATGGTAGCAGCGGGAATTTTTCTTGTAGCTCGCCTTCTTCCTCTTTTTATAGTTATACCTTACATAATGAATTTAATCTCGTTCAT
>CAIGRL010126011.1:42500-47500 GCA_903798325.1 Fraxinus xanthoxyloides | reverse complement strand
TTACTTGTCTTTCCCTTCTATCGATTGATAGAACAAAAAAATGGAAACTCGTTCATTCTTTTTCTGGTGAATAAAAATGAGCAATTCTAATTCTTAATTCTATAGGGTTGAATAAAAATTCAATTGACCATTTGATATAATTGCTATGCTTAGTGTGTGACTCGTTGGTTTTTTAGGGTTAGGATTAAAAAAGGACCAGCCCCATAGTATGAACTAATAACCAACTCATCGCTTCGTATTATCTGGATCTAAAGAACCAGTCAAGATATGATAAATCAGTCATATCTTTGTAGCAACTGAAATTTTTTTGCATAAACTTTAATTAGAAAATTAGAAGTTGTAAAACAAAATGAAAGAAGTAAAGGTGTGGATAAATGGAAGGATGAGAGAAAGAGAGAAAAAGAATATCAATGATATAGAATTCAAATATGTAAGGTCTACGAGTCATCTCATAAAAGACAGTGTAATAAAGCATCAATACTAATTGATTCGTCCATAATTAAATATTAAATGAATCAAGAAAAAAATAAAGAGCTTGGAGCCAATAAAGACTAAGAAGATTGACTCAGGAACAAATTGGATTATGAGCTCCATTGTAGAATTCGGACCTAATCATTAAGTACGAAGCGATGGGAACGATGGAACCTGTGCATGCAAAAGATTTTATTGAAAAAAGGAATCTTAATGATTCACTAGTCGGGATGGCGAAATGAACCGGATATCAATTCATCTATTGGGAGAAGTCACGAACGAGCCCTACAAATAAAATAGAGATTGAAAGAGTAAATATTCGCCCGCGAAAACTTTTTTTTAGTTGCTAAACTTGGATAAAGGACAAAACAAAATAAATATTTTTTATAAAAATGTTAATCATTTCAATTAAATGTTTTTAATCCTTTTATTCGTGAGGAGCTGGATGAGAAGAAACTCTCACGTCCGGTTCTGTAGTAGAGATGGAATTGTGAAACAACCATCAACTATAACCCCAAAAGAACTAGATTCCGTAAACAACATAGAGGAAGACTGAAGGGAATATCTTATCGAGGTAATCATATTTGTTTCGGTAAATATGCTCTTCAGGCACTTGAACCTGCTTGGATCACATCTAGACAAATCGAAGCAGGTCGACGAGCAATGACACGAAATGCACGCCGTGGTGGAAAAATCTGGGTCCGTATATTTCCAGACAAACCGGTTACAGTAAGACCCGCTGAAACACGTATGGGTTCGGGAAAGGGATCCCCTGAATATTGGGTAGCTGTTGTTAAACCAGGTCGAATACTATATGAAATGGGTGGAGTAACCGAAAATATAGCTAGAAGGGCTATTTCAATAGCAGCATCCAAAATGCCTATACGAACTCAATTCATTATTTCGGGATAAAAATGTAGAACCAACAGAAATGAATCTTGGGGATGAAAGTTTCTTTTTTTGGACAGAAAATATTCCTTTTTTTTCTTCATCCTTTGCATTGGAAGAATAGACTAAAAAATTGATATGATTCAACCTCAGACCCATTTAAATGTAGCAGATAACAGCGGGGCTCGAGAATTGATGTGTATTCGAATCATAGGAGCTAGCAATCGTCGATATGCTCATATCGGTGACATTATTGTTGCTGTGATCAAAGAAGCAGTACCAAATATGCCCCTAGAAAAATCAGAAGTAGTCAGAGCTGTAATTGTTCGTACCTGTAAAGAATTTAAACGTGACAGCGGTATGATAATACGATATGATGACAATGCTGCAGTTGTGATTGATCAAGAAGGAAATCCAAAAGGAACTAGAATTTTTGGTGCGATCCCCCGGGAATTGAGACAATTCCATTTTACTAAAATAGTTTCATTAGCTCCCGAGGTATTATAAAATGAGATCACTGATATGTTTATAGTGGGTATTTGAAAGAAATAGATTAAGAACTAGATTAATTAGTAGATTGTGTCTCACGCATATACCTTTAATAATTCATATTCATAAAACAAATAAGTAAAAAAAAAAAAAAAAAGAAAAACATGTTGATTATATCAAATTTTGGGGCACCCTTAATTTTAGTTCACCATGGGTAGGGACACTATTGCTGAGATAATAACCTCTATACGAAATGCTGATATGGATAGAAAAAGAGTGGTTCGCATCGCATCTACTAATATTACCGAAAATATTGTTAAAATACTTTTCCGAGAAGGTTTTATTGAAAACGTTAGAAAACATCGAGAAAAAAACAAATCTTTTTTGGTTTTAAACCTGCGGCATAGAAGGAATAGGAAAAGACTCTATAGAAATTTTTTAAATTTAAAACGGATCAGTCGACCCGGTCTACGAATCTATTCGAACTCTCAACGAATTCCTAGAATTTTAGGTGGGATGGGGATTGTAATTCTTTCTACTTCTCGAGGTATAATGACAGACCGAGAGGCTCGACTCGAAGGAATCGGCGGAGAAATTTTGTGTTATATATGGTAATCCTTTTAATATCCAAATTGGATCCGAAACTTCTTCCTATTTCTAAAAAAAAGAAAAGGGACGAGTTGTCTAATATCGTTCCTCCTCCATTAGTTGATACTTCAAGGAGGCTTTACCTGGAATGAAAGAACAAAAATGGATTCATGAAGGTTTAATTACTGAATCGCTTCCCAATGGTATGTTCCGGATTCGGTTAGATAATGAAGATCTGATTCTGGGTTATGTTTCAGGAAAGATCCGGCGTAGTTTTATACGGATACTGCCAGGAGATAGAGTCAAAATTGAAGTAAGTCGTTATGATTCAACCAGAGGACGTATAATTTATCGACTCCGCAACAAGGATTGGAAGGATTAGGTGGTTTTTATTCAATATGATTCGAGATGAAAAATTTCAAGAAACTTATTTTCTTCCAAGAAGTAGATTCAGAATTAAGATAAGGAATGACAAATATGAAAATAAGAGCTTCTGTTCGTAAAATTTGTGAAAAATGTCGCCTAATCCGTAGGCGGGGGCGCATTATAGTAATTTGTTCCAACCCGAGACATAAACAAAGACAAGGATAATCAGACTCACTAAAGGACTCGATGTCCAAATAAGGAATCTGTTTTGACATGAAATGGATATATCCATATATCTCTGACTCATATTTATGAGATGATAAAATATGGCAAAAGCTATACCGAGAATTGGTTCACGTAGAAATGGACGTATTGGTTCACGTAAGAGTGCACGTAGAATACCAAAGGGGGTTATTCATGTTCAAGCAAGTTTCAATAATACCATTGTCACGGTTACAGATGTACGGGGTCGGGTGGTTTCTTGGTCCTCAGCGGGTACTTGTGGATTCAAGGGTACGAGAAGAGGGACACCCTTTGCCGCTCAAACTGCAGCAGCAAATGCTATTCGTACAGTAGTAGATCAAGGTATGCAACGAGCAGAAGTCATGATAAAAGGTCCCGGTCTCGGAAGAGACGCAGCATTACGAGCTATTCGTAGAAGTGGTATACTATTAACTTTCGTACGGGATGTAACCCCTATGCCACATAATGGTTGCAGACCCCCGAAAAAAAGACGTGTGTAGAAATGAACATTGAAAAAATTTCAAGAGAAACAAGAGAAATAAATGATTCAATCAAATAAAATAATATTACTATGGTTCGAGAGAAAGTAACAGTATCTACTCGGACACTACAGTGGAAGTGTGTTGAATCAAGAGAAGACAGTAAACGTCTTTATTATGGACGCTTTATTCTGTCTCCACTTATGAAAGGTCAAGCCGACACAATAGGCATTGCGATGCGAAGAGCTTTACTTGGAGAAATAGAAGGAACATGTATCACACGTGTAAAATCTGAGAACGTCCCACATGAATATTCTACCATAGCGGGTATTCAAGAATCGGTCCATGAAATTTTAATGAATTTAAAAGAAATTGTATTGAGAAGTAATCTATATGGAACTTGTGACGCGTCTATTTGTGTCAGAGGTCCAGGATATGTAACTGCTCAAGATATCATCTTACCACCTTATGTAGAAATCGTTGATAATACACAACATATAGCTAGCTTGACAGAACCAATTGATTTGTGTATTGGATTACAAATCGAGAGAAATCGCGGATATCTTATCAAAATGCCACATAACTTTCAAGATGGAAGTTATCCTATAGATGCTGTATTCATGCCTGTTCGAAATGCGAATCATAGTATTCATTCTTATGGGAATGGGAATGAAAAACAAGAGATACTCTTTCTCGAAATATGGACAAATGGGAGTTTCACTCCGAAAGAAGCACTTCATGAAGCCTGCCGGAATTTGATTGATTTATTTATTCCCTTTTTACATAAGAAAGAAGAAAACTTACCTTTAGAGGACAATCAACACACGGTTCCTTTATCCCCTCTTACCTTTCACGATAAATTGGATAAACTCAGAAAAAACAAAAAAAAAATAGCATTGAAATCGATTTTTATTGACCAATCAGAATTCTCTCCCAGGGTCTATAATTGCCTCAAAAGGTCCAATATATATACATTATTGGACCTTTTGAATAACAGTCAGGAAGATCTCATGAAAATTGAACATTTGCGCCTAGAAGATATAAAACAGATATTGGTCATTCTAGAAAAACATTTCGCAATTGATTTACCAAAAAAGAAGTTTTAAATCTATTGGATTTTTTTTCGTCTTTTTTTTCATTAAGATGAAAATAGGTTTTGAATCTTTAGCACAATTCATATATTCCAAAGAAATTCAGAATTGAATAGATGTATCTAGGGAGAATTCGCTTTCAAGCGACTATTCCCTAGATACACACGTCGTGTTATTTCACAATTGATTCAAATTAAAAAAGACCTAAAGTTAGGGATTTATCAATAGGTAATGTTGCACCAATACCCAACCAAAGAGCGACTGCAGTACCAATCAAAAAGACGGTTGTCGCTACTGGACGACGAAATGGATTTTGGAATTTATTAACATTCTCTAAAAAGGGTACTGTTAATAATCCCGCAGGTACTGAAACCATTAAAAGAAC
>CAIGRL010126011.1:35000-37500 GCA_903798325.1 Fraxinus xanthoxyloides | reverse complement strand
AGGTAAACCCATGGAAAATACCTCTTTATCAAAGATAAATAGACACTACGTAACTTTATTGCATTGGAAAAGCTATACTATGACTATTCTATGGACCCCCCTTGTTCTGAAATAATCCACTGAACAAGGGTTAGTATTTGTTCTATTCTATTGGTAATAATGAAACAATTCTATTCGTAGGAACAAAGAGAAGCAGATTTATTCTATACCCGATAAGTACCAATACGCAATGGGTGGTTGATACCATTTTCTATCAGTAAATGTGTCCTTCCTTATTCCTCATTAAAAGGCCCTATTCATCAAAATTTTCCTTTATTTCTTCTTTTGTCTTTCTTTATGAATTTTTCTAATCTATGGATAAAATAAATACAATAAAACCAATATTATAAAGACAATAAAATAATGTTGTTACGTTTCCACATCAAAGTAAAATATAGTACTTAGTTCTTTTTTCTTTCAATTAATGCCTATTGGTGTTCCAAAAGTACCTTTCCGAAGTCCTGGAGAGGAAGATGCATCTTGGGTTGACGTATAGTGCGACTTGTCAGATATATTGGGTCATATGGGATTTCCCCGTTCTCTCCCCCGATCGAGATATCCTCTGTTTCGCCCAAGAAAGATAAATTGAATCATCAAAAATTTGGAGCGTGAAGCGCAATTAGATCCATTGTTTGGGGGATTCACATTACTATTATCAATTAGAATAATTTATGGTTGGCTTGGTTGGACTAAAAAATGAAGTATCCAGGCTCCGTTTAGAAAAAACCCAATTAGTATGGTAATATATCTATGATTACTACTTGTATCATAAATGATTCCTGTTTGGTATTTGTAAAGAGATCCTATTTGTCAAGCGAGGGAATCTCAAACTAAATACTTGGTGAAAGGTATGAAATGAATTGAAAAAAAAAAAGAAAGTCATAACAAAAAGAAATGGTAATGAGAAGATTTGTCCTATATGTGCAAATCAAAATCGGGCGGATCTTTACCCGGAGTAGAGCATAAACCTAAAAAGATGAAAGAGACCCATTCAGGAACAAGAAAATACCATCGTGATTTTGATTGAATCTCGATGAAACAATACATCAATGAGAAGTTAATTCGATAAGTTTAGTGACTTTTTTTCTATTATAAGGAAGAAAGAAGTTCAAATTCGTCTTTATTGAAAAATCGAAGAAAAAGTCCTTTCATTAGAAGTCAGAAAAAACCTGCTATGAAAAAAGAATAGGAACAAAGAAAGAGGACTTGAATCTATACATTGATTCTTTTTTTTTTTTCGCAATTCTTTTTTGAACCGTATGCGTCAAAAGGTGCATGTACGGTTCCTAAGGGATACAATTTTACCCTAATCAACCGACTTTATCGAGAAAGATTACTTTTTTTAGGCCAAGAAGTTGATAGCGAGATCTCGAATCAACTTATTGGTCTTATGGTATATCTCAGTATTGAGGATGATACCAAAGATCTGTATTTGTTTATAAACTCTCCTGGCGGATGGGTAATACCTGGAGTAGCTATTTACGATACTATGCAATTTGTGCGACCAGATGTCCATACAATATGCATGGGATTAGCCGCGTCAATGGGATCTTTTATCTTGGTTGGAGGAGAAATTACCAAACGTCTAGCATTCCCTCACGCTTGGCGCCAATGAGGTTTTTTTTATTTGAGAGAAAAAAGAAGACTATGCCTTCGCCATATGAATATTAAGTAATAATAGCATGGCACTTCGAATTCGATATGCAAAATTTTTGTATTGTTTTTTTTTTCAAAAGATTCGATTATGTATCGAGAGAGTAGTATGAGATAAAAGGTATTTCCGATTTCTCTTATCTATCGGGAGTCCAGTTCAGCGTCACAAACTTTTTTGTTTTCACACCGAAGGGCTCTTAACAATATTTATGTTATAAAAAAAGAGGGCGAAAAAAAAACAAGATTTTTCCTTATTTGATTGGATCAAAAAGAAACTTTGGGATTGCTGAATCAAAGACAAAAAAAAGAATCAATTTCAAAATAGAAAGCAACGGAGCCATCATAGTATTTTTTAACTCCTCTGAAAGGAAGGGTGGCAATTTGATCATTTATCCATCTGGGTCTGATAGATTCTATTTTTCTCTTTCTTCAATGGAAGGTAGGGGTCAATTTTATTGTAGAGCCGTATGCAATGCACAAAAGATAATGCCCGTACGGTTGTTCAATTCTATCTTTTTTTTCCTATTATTCTTTATCTTTCTTTCTTTTCTCTTCGTTTCATCACGCGAGATAGAGAACTGTTATATCATCAGGGTAATGATCCATCAACCTGCTAGTTCTTTTTATGAGGCACAAACGGGAGAATTTATCCTGGAAGCGGAAGAACTGCTGAAACTACGCGAAACCCTCACAAGGGTTTATGTACAAAGAACGGGCAAACCCTTATGGGTTGTATCTGAAGACATGGAAAGAGATGTTTTTATGTCAGCAACAGAAGCCCAAGCTTATGGAATTGTTGATCTTGTAG
>CAIGRL010126011.1:22500-25000 GCA_903798325.1 Fraxinus xanthoxyloides | reverse complement strand
AAATACACACTATCCCTTCCTTTCTATCGAATCGATCATAACCACTACCTACATTCCAGGAAATTGTGCACCACAAATAGGAACTAATAAAGAGACCCGCGATCCCGTAGAAAGACATCACGATCCCTTGTGGAAAAAAAATGATTTGCTGAGACGGAAAAAAAGATATCAAATTTCTACCAAGATAACTGGAAGTTCCAACCAATAAGAATCCTAATGAACCTAAAAAAAGGATAAGGGCCCAGCAGAAATTACTTAGTTTTCGAGACCCCGTTATAAGTTCTATCCATATATCTTCTGATCGCCAACTCATACTTGATCTGATTGCATTTTATTGGAATTGAGAGAATACCCCAAATGAATTTGACTTTACTTTACTTTTTTTTGTTTCCGAAGTAACTCTCATCAACTAGCACTAGTTTGATGTGAACTAGCACTAGTTTGATGTGAACCTTTAGGAGTAATTCATCAAATTGGTTAGATCTAAAATAATAACATACCCTTCATATGAGCCCACTATACATATTGATATACCTATAGATCCACCGACTTTACATTTTAGCCATCCAGCGATCCTGATCTATTTGAAACTAGCTAGAATTCATTTACCCATAGATCCTTTTCTGCAGGCATAAGAGCTTTTTCCTTTATGTTCGGCGGAAATTACACGTTAGACCATATTTTTCGAAATAGATATCTGTGTTATGCTACAAGTCTAAGTTTTGAAAAAAAAAAACGGATGAGATTGGGTCCCATCAGATCTAAACAATCTTGTTTTTTTGAACATGAAGAGATAAAGAAGCCATTGCAATTGCCGGAAATACTAGGCCTACTAAAGGCACAAAAATAGAGGGGAAATTGAAAGTTGTCATAAAATGGGTACCTCGATTTACTATTTGTACCTGCTATTATTTATTTTTTATAAAAAATAAATATCTTATAATAATTATAATTAAGAATTGTAATTATTATTAATTAATTAAATTTCAAATTCTTAGTATAGAAATAAGTATCTATATATCTAAGTGAGTATATAGAATAAGTCCAAGGAATGTAGAACTAAATAAATGGACTTATTCATCTTTCTACATGAAAGATATGTATGATAATTCACTTTATTATTTTTCTTCATTTCTTTTTCTTTTGTTCTTGTCTTCGAATTTTTAATAAAGAAAGAGTTTCTTACAGATTATCGAAAGATTCGTTAGAATGCGACCCAACAGGAATTTTTAGTGAAAATGGGATTTTCGGGAGATAGAGAAAGATAAAAAACTATATATCTATCTTTTCTCTATTTGATTATATACATAAGACATAAGACGAAATTCATTTTATTTGCCTAATTTCACGAAAGGAAGAATTCACTTTTTTATCTTGTTGATAGAGACTTCTTAATTAGTAATCGGGATTCTAGGTCAAAAAAAGAGTTATCCGCAACTTTTTATTCTTTCTACAATTAGATCTTAGGTCATCAAAGAAAACTCCATTCTTATTTACTTTGATTCTGATAAACTAACTACTTGTTTGCTACAAATCAACTAATTGAATTTTGTGTGCTCTACTTGATTGAATTTTAATTCAAAGGAAAGAAAGCGTGGAGCTTAAATAACTCACTCAGAACGCTTTTTAAAGGATTACGTGGTACAATTAGGTCAAATAAGCCCTTCTGGAATAAATATTCAGCCGCTTGTGAACCTTCAGGTACTGTTTTATTCAATGTTTGTTCAATTACTCTTTTACCCGCAAATGCAATATAGGAATTGGGTTCAGCAATAATGATATCTCCCAACATACCAAAACTAGCTGTTACCCCACCAGTAGTAGGAGATGTAAGGATTGATACATAAAATAACTTTTTATTTGATTGATAATCATATAAAGCAGACGATATTTTAGCCATTTGCATCAAGCTCAAACTTCCTTCTTGCATGCGTGCCCCCCCAGAAGCACACACTATAATAAGAGGTAGAAATTTATTGGTAGCGTACTCAATCAAACGGGTAATTTTCTCCCCGACTACGGATCCCATACTACCCCCCATAAACTGAAAATCCATAACCCCAATTGCTACGGGAATACCATTTAGTTGACCTATGCCTGTTTGAACAGCCTCAGTTAATCCTGTCTTTCTTTGATAAGAATCAATACGATCTTTATAAGGCTCCTCCTCCGAATGAAATCCAATGGGATCCAGAGAGACCATGTCTTCATCCATAGGATGCCAAGTACCGGGATCGATCGAAAGTTCTATTCTATCTGAACTACTCATTTTCAAATGATATCCACATTGTTCACAAATATTTGTTTTTGATTTCAAAAATTTCTTATAATTTAATCCATAACAATTTTCGCATTGAACCCATAAATGCCTGTATTTTTGAGTTACATCGAGATCATTAGACCTTTCTCTTAGAGTTAAATCACTACTCTTCGTGTGGGTTCGTATACCGGACCTCGTGCTTTCACTACTATTTGTATGTTTACCAAAAATACACCTAGA
>CAIGRL010125987.1:0-11121 GCA_903798325.1 Fraxinus xanthoxyloides | reverse complement strand
GATCTGCTGCTACAACAGAGCGGTCGGGGGTATGGGTTTTGGCAGTGGCTTCAGGCTCTGGACATGCAGGTTATGGGGGCCTGTCGCACGGACGAAAGGTTGAAACCTTTGCTGAAACTCAATTTATCCGCTGGTGCAGCTGAGGATTGTTTGTTGGCTTACCTTAATCAGGTATAAGTAATCAAAATAAAATCTGGGCCCTTGTATTTACTGGTTATAATAAGTTTTGTAAGGACGGGTAGAATTTGGATTTGGAATTGGAATTGGAAATGGAATTGGCGAAATGTACATATGCAAATTCTGATTGCAATTTCTAATTCAATTTCGTAGCCCTAGCCGACTTTACTTATATTGTAATTCACTTGTTCTCGAGTTTTGAAGATGATTAATTATTGTGTTATCCTTTGTGGGGGTGAAAGATCGATAAATAATTTTCCCAAATGTATTAGGTTTGTTTCGTATCCTAAGTTGGTTGGCAAGGAAAGATGTATCAGTCTTTTGTAATAGACACTTGTGCTTCAATTATGAACAGAGTAGGCTGTATACATACCCTTTTGTTCCTTTTATCAACTCAACTGACCTATTGTGATAATGAAACAGCACTTCGAGCCATCAGAAGTGGGTATGCTGGCTAGGTGTTTGTGCATGCCTCTTGTTTCTATCCGCGTAGGGAAGATCGCTAAGCAAGGGAGCCTCTTATGTCCAACATCCATAAGGTAGTTGCAATCTCTACATTTTGTTACTCACATTATAGTTGCATTTAGAAAATGATTTGACCTCTGTTATAGTGTGTACAGTTTTGTTGTTAGGTAATTATTTTTGTCGAGTGAACTAACTAGGGAATGTGATCTTTGAGAGACAGTGTATGGTTTTCGGTAATTTTATTTTTTAGGGGGTTGGGATTAGATAAGTGCAAATTTGGTTAAGGGAAAAATAGTTTAGCTTACATTGAAGCATGAAAGTGAATTATATGTTGTGTGGGGGTAGATCCTTGCTGTTAGACTGACTCCGATTCAAGTGTTTTTTAGCTTTCTATTTTTCTGGGAAGATAGCTGTTTATCACCGAAAGCCTGTTAGCTCTTCATAGGAGATCAAATTTTTTCTTCTAATTTCGAAAACTTTGATGGAGCTGTATAAGAATAGATTTCGATAAGAAGTGAATGTATTTTTAGTAGCTTTCTGAAGATAAATAAATTTCTATATTCTTCTCGCTTGTCTTTGGTTGTTTTTTAAACTCTCTTAGGACCAAAAATTTGATAATGTTGACTGTCACATAAAAATTTGAATGAAATAGTTTGACCATTGTTGACTGAAAAAGGAGGATAATCAAAATGCCTGAGTAAAAACTAAATGAAGGAAATTAAGTTAGATTATTGGTAAAATAACGTATATTTATATAGTTTCAGTTGATGAGTTAACACCCAGGATTCTTTATTGCCCCATCAGAGCCTCGGTGGCATTTAGTGAATGGTAATCAGATTTATATTATGTTTTAAGTGTGCATTCACTGTCTCATACAGGCAGTTGGTTGAGTTATTTCTTGTGATTGAGAATTTTGTAGGATTTCATGTAATTGGAGATACAATTTAGATTTCTGTAGAGCAACTTGCTGTAATTGTAGGTATGCATTATGTTTTTGTTTTAGAGGCAACTGGCGATATATTTTGCTTGCATCTGATTATTCCTGGCATGTGTCTTTTCTAATTTTTAGAACTTTATACTGCAAATTTTCTTGTCAGTTGTTTATTTATTAATAAAAGTTACTTTACCACGTCAACTGTTATTTGAATGGCGAAGATTTTATCATCATCTCTAACCACTATACTTGATTAGGGTTTTTTAGCGTCTTGTATATGAATTGCAGACATGTTTTAACCATCTCTTGATCAGCACTACTTGATGGATTCTGTCTTAAACCACTGCACCTGGATATGAGACATTATAGTCAAATGGACTCCTTCAGTATTCTGGCACCAGTTCTCCTTGTTTATGTATTATTTTATGTTCATTTACTGATTTCAATGCATTTTAGTTTTTCCCTTTTTCATAATATATGTCATCAAAGAAATTAGCTATTCTAAGTGACAATCTGATGTGATTTTAATTTTGTTGTACATATCACATATTATTCTTGATGACTACTAGATATTACTGGATAATGTATTTTTAGCTTCTTAATGGTGATTATGTTCAGCCTTCCAAGTGAAAATGTCTTTTGACTTGTAGGTAAATTGGGCGTTACTTTATGATCTCTGAATTAAGAAGAAGTAAAGGTAGTTTCATGATCCTATGTTAATAGTGTACCTTGCATTTTCTTTTTTGTACAGAATCAATATCATAATGTGGAAGAAATTTCATTGTGTATCTTGTCTTGTATTTGCTTTATATATAGTGATAATTTTTGTTGTCTTTTTGGCTCATACTATGTGGAGATGACTAATCAGTTTGGACGGATGATTGTGAATATTTTTCTTGCTATATATTTTGAATTAAGAATTGACTCTCACTAGAACGTTTCATGTTTCTTTACTAGTTGCTTTTGTTAGATATGGTAGTTTACAGGCAGCTTATGTTGATAAATTCACGACGGTGTCTTTTGGAATCCATTTTGTTAGCTTATAGCATTCGATGCTTGTTTGATGTCTACGTGATAAATATGTCCTCTCCTTTGTAAGAAGTAAGGATATACATAAAGTTTTTCTTCTTTCTGTGTACAAGTCCCTGATTAAATCCTCATGCTAGGCTAAAAGGTATCTTTTGAAATATAATAAAGATGAATGAAAAATAATCAAGGAAAAGTGACTATGATCAGCTATAAATTGAATTTCATGCAAATTGAGTACTTTTTTTTTTTGAGGCTTAGCTATTTGGTTGGTGTTCTAATCATCACTTTTCCATATGTCTGTTAGCCTGAGTCTTAGCTACAAGGATGGGGCTGGTTCATGCCGATTATATGACTTTATTTCTTTTCCTTGAAATCTTTTTGGGACTTGGGAGTATTTCACTGACAATTGCTTATTGGCTTTGTTTATAATTTGAACAGAGGGAATTTAAATCTCGCACTTTTACCAACTCTGGACTTGCACATCGCATTCATTGGGGACGATGGTCATATGGAGATAGTGGCAACATTGAGCACTGATGCTCAATGCTCAGCTGTAGAAGTTGGAGAAATTTTAGCCGATAAGTCTGGACGATCTTTCTTGATCAAGATTCCAGATGGTGAGATTTTCTATTTTTGGTGCTCAGAAAAGTCTAAGCTTCTGGGGGATGAATTGCTCAGAAAGGTATGATCAGCATAATAATTCGTAGCGCGTGTACATATTTTTGCAGTGTATTATTTTTAATGTTTTTGTCTTTTCTTGCCTTGGGCAGATGAAGGATTTACTTACAAGGAAACCATCACTAGCTGAATTAACTGGAATTAATGATTCACGCTTCAACTGTTTTGCGAGTTGCCTTCGAGCTTATCTTGCTGGATCAATGATGGCTAGTGCTCAAGCTAGTTCAATTCTTCCGGGTACCCCTTCTCCAGATAATTCAGTTGATTCTTCTGAATCTTCATTAGAATCTCTGAAGACTTCGAGATTTGGTGTCTATGGAAGTCGAGGAACAAATTCAAATCCAGTCTATCAGGCTATACTCAATCCAATGTCCAGTTCTTTTAAAGACTTTACTTCATTCAGTGGTGTTGCCAGAGAAACACTGAATCGGCGTGAAGATATATGCATGTCACGTGTTGACAACCTAGATGTTGCTTCACCAAGTTGTGTAGAGCCAACTAGTTCAATTTTCTTTGAGAAGGAAGAGCTTTCAGAAGCAACTGGAACTAAACTATTTCCTCCATTGAGTTTTCTAGATGCACTTGGGAACTCTGTAGACCTGCCTTTCTTGGGGCTAGAAACTCAAATTCCTTCACAGCTGTCTTTTTCAATGGGTGAATCAGTATCTCTACCTCCACTTTCTTCTCTTCTTGCAACTGCCAGGCAATCTAGCTGTTTGACATCAAAATTGCCCCATAATATTGACCATGTCCCCCAGGTAGACTTTCCTCCTCTCCTGCCTGAGCCATTGGTCAGGTTGCCACTGCCATTGCAATTTCCCATACCAACATCACAGCAGATCGTGACCTTTTCGCCTTTAACATGTGACCCAATTGTTCATGTCCCCATTATTGAAGTTTGCTCCTCCGGCCAAGGGTATCTGGTGAGTGCAGGCCCTACCATGTCGACAACTATTCCATCATTAGGCTCAGATCTTGTGAACCCTCTGATATCAGATGTGGAATCAGCGGTTGAAAAAGGTGCTAGGGAGACACTTCGCTTGCTCATCAGTAGTTCCAACCAGCCTAATCCGCAGCTGCTTGAAGTATTTCCCTCTGTGCTGACCAGCAGCAGCCATAAGCAAAACATACNATTTCCCATACCAACATCACAGCAGATCGTGACCTTTTCGCCTTTAACATGTGACCCAATTGTTCATGTCCCCATTATTGAAGTTTGCTCCTCCGGCCAAGGGTATCTGGTGAGTGCAGGCCCTACCATGTCGACAACTATTCCATCATTAGGCTCAGATCTTGTGAACCCTCTGATATCAGATGTGGAATCAGCGGTTGAAAAAGGTGCTAGGGAGACACTTCGCTTGCTCATCAGTAGTTCCAACCAGCCTAATCCGCAGCTGCTTGAAGTATTTCCCTCTGTGCTGACCAGCAGCAGCCATAAGCAAAACATACATGCCATCAGCAATGGTATCACAGCTATGGGCATGGTTCCATTCTCAGAGAAATCTTTTGGAGGTAGCATTGGCAAAGGATGCATTAGCAGAGATGATTCTGTTGATCAAAAAGAGAAGCCTGCTGGTTTCGGGCTGTCTTTCTTTGAGGATTATTGCTCTAACTCAAGAGATGAAAAGACGAACTGATTGAGAAACTCGGTTGCTTTTACCAGTTTAGATTCAGGCTCATCAAATGGAAATGTAGATGTATGGGTGTAGCTTTCATGTTCAGAATTGTAATTAACCTAAAAATGTATACTCATTTCCTGTTTTGCCCCTAAAGAAAGGGGAAAAACGTTGTTTTCATCTTTCAGCATCTTCTTTACCTGCCTTTGTTTTTGGTAGTTTGTAAACCATCTCATTGTTTCACAGTACTTTGTCTGCAAGCTTTTTGCACATGCATTTGTTGAAGGTAAAATTGGTCTATCTTTCTGTGAGGGATTGATGACAGTGTAAAGTTTTATGGTCCTCGAAAGAATGCTACATTGTCATGTAACAAATTCTAGAGCATTAAACATAATAAAATGAGGTCTGTTTTCAAAATATGAAAAATGAGAAGTCTCTGCTTACTTCAGCCTCAGGTCAATGTGACAGAATTTGAACATATGGAGATGCATTGACAAGATGCGCTACACCTGGTCTCACGACCGCGGAGCATAATAGAGATGCTCTAACTTAATTTGAGAGCATTACGTTGGTAACCACAAACTATTGCCATCATCTTCTCCGCTTACGGTTAAAAAGAGAAAAATAGTTGCTAGGAATTCGAGATTATTTGAATTAAATGAGTTGACAGCAATGAACGAAAGACTCCAAAATCCAATTTTATTGATGGATCCCACGAAATATTCACGATTACCCTTGTATTTTTATGAGTAATGTTATTTATCATCATATGATAAATTATCGACGATATGATAATCCATTATCCCCACATTTCTATCTGATATGGTATTATTGTAATCGAGCATGTTCAACTCGAGCTCTTCCAAACGCATCCTACATAGCTCGAGAAATGTATGATGCTCGAGCATATAGCACATAATGCTCGAGCTGTTGCGCCAGTGTTTTTGGGTAATTCGGCTATGAGGATCCCCGGGATATGTCTCGAGCATTCACCACCTCATAATGGGGTGTGTCCTCGGATAATACCCTTCACTCATAGGCACCAATTCAATCAAGGACTTTGATCCTATCCAATCACTCAAACTCAGAGATCTTATGACGTAGATGAGTCTTATCTTAGGCCACACTTCATATAAGGAAGAATTGAGCTCCTAATTACATTCCAACACTTATCCCTATAATCACTCTAAAAAATAAGGAGATGAGTCCCACTAGAACTAAACTACCTACCTCTATAAATACATCATTCTCATTCATTATTCAGGTACGTTTTTACATATATTTTTCAGCATATATCTTCTTTCTCTATTCGCTCTCTAACTTAAGTATTGGAGGGACGACGAGGCCAAACATGACGTCTTTGTTTCAGGTACCAGAAGACCTAGTTCGTACTCGTTCTCGGTCGCCAAACTTGAGAAATCAGCATGTGCGATTTTCGGTAGTATCATATCTTTCTCCTCTGCTTCTCTCTCATCTAAAATAAACTACCCAATTTCATTATTCCACATTGTCACATCATTGGTGATTTATCATCGTGATGGTAAATACTATAGTATTATTCTATTATTATTCCAATAAAATATTTTTTCAGTGAAATAAAAAAATTTCTTTCGAGTCATCCAATGGGGAAAAGGGGGCAAGATTCAAACAGTATACGTATTGCAGCCAATAGGATATAGGATACGAACAGATTCCACAGAATTCGGGTTCTCTCCAAGTTGCTTTTCCGAATTGGTTACAACAGGTATAATTCTCGTTGTAATTTACTTTCAGTTTAAAGAGCCGCCCACAAATACCACATTTCCTAACTCTTCATCATAGTGCAGTCTCCAGTATGGGAAATGCAAGTATTAGCGGCGAAGGAGACGCACGATCAATTAACACTGTATTTGACTGCGTGATCCCGTACGTAAAGGAGCCGCAAGATCGGGCTGCGGTGTCTCTGGTGTGCAAACGGTGGTGTGAAATCGATGCCCTCACGAGAAGGCATGTCAATATTTCACTGTGTTATGCCGCCACTCCAGACCGCCTCTTCCGACAGTTCCCCAACCTAGAGTCCCTCAAGCTCAAGGGACAACCACACGCTTCCATGTTCAACTTTATTCCTAGTGACCAGGGTGGTTATGCTACGCCGTGGATTGAGAAAATTGTCAATTCTTTCAAGAAAATGAAGGCGCTACACCTTCGAAGAATGATACTCAAGGATTCGGACCTTGAATTGCTAGCCACTTCAGCAATTGGGAAGGGTCTTCGACTGTTGAAACTTGATAAGTGCTCTGGATTTTCCTCTGATGGAATCTTGCATATCAGTCGTTCTTGCCGGTAATTTTTCATGTTATGACTTCTTTTCGTAAGTTCCATTAATTTAGTCATCGTTTTATCGTCAGATTAGTCCTAATTCTCTTTCTTTTTTTGTTCTACCTCAGTACTTGCAAATATGTTGTTGCATCTGATTTTTTAATGCTATAAGATGATTCGAACAACAGTATTTTTTCGTTCTCATCTTTTACCAAACGTCCTTATATGTGCTGTGGTTTTGACACTTCGACAATAACCTCTAAATATGATGGATTTCATCAATAAATTCTCATAGAATTATAACCCAGTTAAGAAATAACACGAATATGTGGCAAAATAACGATGGAGTAGATTGGCCTGAGTAAAGTGATGGCGCAGCATAAATAGATGGATTAGATTATGTCTTTTATCTTCCCTCAGAATCCTATATATCAAATGAACCTCCCTTGAATCTATAACCCCTTTTGAAAATATAATGGAACGTTATGTTGAGGTCATTAGCTCAATTTTTTAATCGTCTTTACTTCTTCGCTGGAGTTTGAGGACCTTGGTTATGGAAGAGAGCACAATAACTGAGAATGATGGGGAATGGCTACACGAGCTTGCACTGAAAAATACAGTTCTTGACAGTTGAACTTCTACGTGACAGATCTAGTCAAAGTCAAACCTGGAGACCTTGAACTGATAGCCAAAAAATGTGCATCTTTGGTCTCGGTGAAAATTACTGATTGTGATGTTTTTGACCTCTTTGGTTTCTTCCACAATGCCGCTGCGTTAGAAGAGTTTTGGGGTGGATCTTTTAATTTTCCCGAAGATGGTGAAGGTGTTGTTTGCGGCATTAGCATTTCCACAAAGATCGTGCTGCTTGGGGATAACGTACTTAGGAAGAGCTGAAATGCCGATTGTCTTTCCTGTTGCTTCTCGACTTAAAAATTTGGATCTCCTTTATGCTATGCTTGAGATGAATGCTGTTGGGTTTTGTTGGGGAATCTGATAAAGGGATTGTGGGATTTTCCAAAGGCTGCCCTGGCTTCCGAAAGTTAGAAATGAGGGGATGCTGTTTCAGTGAAAGTGCATTAGCAGCTGCTGTACTACAACTAACTTCATTGAAGTATTTGTGGGTGCAAGGATACACTGCTTCTGCTGGTTGGGTAATAGTACATATGCTGCGTCCAAACTGGATTACTGAAGTGATTCCTGCAACACAAGTTGCCGTTCGTAATGCAAATGGAGAAGTTGTACTCGTTGGGAATCCAGCACAAATTATAGCATATTATTCACTTGCTGAGCAGAGAACAGATTTTGCATCTATTGTTAGGCCTTTCATCCCCAAAGTTACAATCGATAAATAAATGTGTATACCTTTGAAATCCCTTTGTCGAGATGCTTTTTTTTATCTTTTTCTTCAGAGTTCAGTGTAATAAGTTTGCTTTCTTAGTTGATAGGAAAGCAATCGAGGCCTTGTTACTACTTTTCATCTGTATATAATTTTGATGAGGTGGCTTGTTTTGATATTGTAATGCTTGCAACCATGGATCAGTGCAATAAAATTTGAGCTTCTAGTGAACATTTCTTACGTATTAGTAAACTGTTGGAATTAATTGAGTACAAATATGAAAAAAGAAATGACTTTCGTATCAATTTCGACCAAATATTTGGACTTGATCTGATAGTTAAATTATAAAAATAAATAGATTAATTTGTTTTTACTCATCGAGTAAATCGTCGTGGTATATTTGAAATCTCCAAACTAATTCCAGGTGAATGAGAAATTACGATCTAAAGTTATGAGAAAAAGAGAGGAAATGGTTGGTTATTTATCTAATTCCGTCACTCGCCTAGGGGTCGAGCAACATAATTTCTGTTTCTGATACTCGAGTGATGTAAGGGCAACACGCTAGTGCCATGCTGCCAGCAAAAGCTACAACCCTTGACAAATATTGTTGAATTTTTGGGTACGGCACTTTATTCATAACATTTCCTCATTTATAAATAAGACCATTGAGACGTCCATTTCATCACTCAATTACACGCAATCATAACATAAAATTTCATATTTTCTTAGTCAAAACTTTGCATAAAAGCTATTTCCATTTCATTCAAAAAGAGTACAATTACCTAGTTTTGGTTAGTTGATTCTTATGTTTTAGAGCGCTATTAACACAAGAAAATTGTCGTTTTTATCTTAGGAGTTAATTGCCATCATTAGTAGGCACCATTGCTGGGAAAATTCGACTTAAGGACATAGAGTCCAACTCTTGCCTCAACATTGCATCAATTTCTCTTAGCATTAATTTGGCATTCTTTTTCTTTGGTATTTATTACGTTTTTCCTTGTTACACTATTCAATTTTTGAGTTAGATTTTTGGTTTAAAAGTCATCACTCAAATTCATTTTCTTTTTTCCAATAAAAACATTTGAGCATGTTTGGCTAATGCTAAAATAGAAGTTTACTTATAAGTAACTTGTAAGCCTAGCCAAACATGTTTGTTGTTGTAGCTTTACAAGTTACTTTTTCTCCCAAACATCTCAGGCTTTTTTCATTTTTGAACTTTAGTACCAAAAAAAAAATGCTATTTTAAAAGCTTGATTCTCCTTCCTTTCTGAAGAAGACAAGTATGCCTACTAATAGCTTAGCCAAACATGCTTTAACACGCCACCATCTATTTTGGCAACATTGGCACTACTCATTTGTGTGTATGTCCAATATTTCGTTAATGAGGCATATTGAACTATGTTATCTTTTTATTTGTGACCGTGTGGGTAAAAGTATTCTTAGGACATATTTGATACGGCTTAAAATCCAATTGAAATTAAATATATAATCGTTATTGGATCCCCCCGTCTAATAAAAGTCAACAATAACGACTAATGTTTCAATTTTAATCCGATTTTAATCTCTACTAAATACCCTCTCAGTGTCTCTTAAATTTATACAAAACATCAACTAGCATATGCTCTTACTCGATAACCCTTTCTGTCTCGTCCGTTCAAGCTCGGAATCTCCTATCAGAGTGCTATCTATTAGGTTATAATGAATAAAATATATTATGTTGAAATAATTAATAAGTGGAGACAAGTTTTGAAAAATGATGACATTCGTGTTGGCCTTAGCGATGGATACTCACATTAATCTTTGTGGTGTTTATTTCCTTTTTATTTCTGTTGCCATTAAATTAAAATGTAAGAATTTTTTATTTTAATTGTTTAATATGGCAAATAGAAAATTACTATTTTGCCTTTTATATAAATATTAAACATGTGGTTCAATTCAATTTTTTGTTCAACTAACAAACATATGGATGATTTTCATCTATTTGAACTCTAGGCGCATGCGCTTGAAAGTTTTGAAAACGTAGTCGCAATAAATGAAATGGTAGGAAAAATTTGCAATGTTTCGAAAGTTTGAGGGTGAAGCTATTTTTATACCTAAAATAAATAAAAACTCCCAATCGTGCACCCACTTGGACACTCATATACTTTTCTTTTCTTTTTCGTTATCATGAAATTCATTTCCCTTTTCTCCATTTTTGATGCACTAAACTTGGATGGAATTCGAAAATAATATAATTTATTTTTGAATTAACAAGAACAAAAAGAAATTTTAAAAAAAATGAAATTTGTTTGATTGGACTCAAAGAACTCATTAGTAATATTCACTTATTTATTATTAATTTTTTTTATTTATAATTAAAAAGTGCAGACAATTCGTCCACCTTTCCATCTTCAAATAGTCGCATTTCTTTCTGACAATTTGTACACCTTATATTCTCCTTCTTCTCTTCACCCTGAGAAATAAATGAAAGAGCATCAATGAAGATGAACAGTATTAGTAGATGTACTATCAGTAAAGCTAGATCATACAACAACACAGTATGGGAGTGTGTGATTCCATACATACAAGGGCCTCAAGATCGGGCTGCA
>CAIGRL010125937.1:0-16170 GCA_903798325.1 Fraxinus xanthoxyloides | reverse complement strand
ATAAGTGTGTCTATACAGGGTTGTCTGAACAGTCGAAAGTCAAATGATGCTGAAAGATTCATCTATGTGGATGACAAATCAGTTGAAATAGAGGCTATAGCGAATTTTAGATTATTATTAAAGACCGATTTTTATTTAGATTTGAAATAGACTTTTTTGGTACCGTCTTTTAGATGAGATTTAGTTTCTATTTTTATTTTGGACAAATTTGGTTATTCTTGTTTGTTTGGAAATAATAAATTTAGTCTTTTTCTTGATTCGAATCTAGTAGGTGTCGGTTCTTTATCTGGATATGATAATTTATACTTGTTTAATTCGGTTGCCTCTTATAATGAGACATTGCTCGTGAACTCATAAGATATTAAATGTAAATTAACAAACGAGAATTCCGCTTGATTATGGTACATGCGTTTAGGTCACATTTTTCAAAAAAAAGAATTGAGAAACTTGTGTCATAAGGAATTATTAATTCCCTTAATTTTTCAGAGTAAGTGTTTGTGTAAATTGCATTAAGGGGAATCAAACAAACATAAAGAGATTATGTGCAAATAGAACTTCGGACGTCTTGGAACTAATTCAAACGAATATTTGTGGGTCATTCCCTTTTCTTGAAATGATCAACATTCATTTATTATGTTCATAGACGATTATTCCCATTGTGGTAGCCTATATCTCATTCACGAGAAATTCCAATCACGGGATGTGTTTAAGGCTTATAAAGCTGTAATTGAAAATCAACTAGGCAAAAGAATAAAACAGTCAGATCTGATCGTAGTAGTGAATACTATGACAAAATTCCTCGAAGAATGTGGAATAGTCTCACAGTACACCATGACAAGTTCTCCTAGCATGAATGATGTTGTTGAAAAACGAAATACCTAAGAACATGGTAAGGTCTATGATTAGTCATTATATCTTACCAAAATCTCTGTCGGGGGAAAACCAATAAAAACTGCAGTTTATATTCTTAATAGAGTTCCAAGTAAAGTAACTGTCAAAACCCATTTATGAGCTTGGGACAGGCAAAATGTCTAGTTTGAAGCACTTACATATTTGAGGTTATCCAGTTGAGGCAGTGTCTTATAGGCCATCGAAAAAGAAGCTAGATTTCACTACCGTCATTTGTTATTTTATTGGATACTTAGAAAGGTCAAAGGATTGCAAATTTTATGATCCACTACCAAAACAATTTTCGAAACGGGAAATGCCCTATTTTTTGATGATATGGAGTTTTTGGGGAGAGATAAAGTTAGGAATTTTGTCTTTGAGGAGAAATAAATGAACATCCATCCTATTGCATTGACAATGATTAGGACCAGTGACAAACTCTTGCACTATATATTATTCAAAAAGCAATTTCGGATACAATATTCTAGAACCCCCTATAAACAATCAAGAGTTTGTTCCCGAAGAACTAACTCAACAACTTTAAGAACAAATGCCATTAAGGAGATCCACTAAAGAAAAAAGGAATGCAATTTCAGATGACTTTATAATATTTCTCAAAGAACATGAGGATGACATTGGATTGATGGAAGAAGATATTATCAACTTTCATCAAGCAATGTAAATGAATAATTCCCAAAAATGGATTGATGCCATAGATGAGGAAATAAAGTATATGAAAGATAATGACGTTTGGGAACTTGTCCCATTGACTGAAGGTACAAAACTCATTGGTTGCAAATAGATATATATAAAACTAAGAGGGATTCGAAGGATAATGTGAAAAGATATAGGCTCGTCTTGTTGCAAAGGGTTTTACTTAAAGGAAAGACATCGATTACAAAGAGATTTTCTCTCCAATTTCAACGAAATACTCTTTTAGGATTATAATGGCACTTGTGGCACATTTTAACCTTCAGGTACATTAGGTGGATGTAAAGACGACATTTCTAAATGGTGACATTGATGAGACTATATATATGGTGCAACCGAAAAATTTGGTGTCAGGACACTCAAAGAAAATGATTTGCAAACTAAAGAAATCAATATATGGGCTTATGCAGGCTTCCCGTTAATGATATCACAAATTTCATCAAAAAATCATCTCGTTTGGATTTGAGTTGAATGTGGTTGATGATTGTGTATATCACATTTTCAGTGGGAGTACGTATATTTTTCTGATATTGTATGTTGATGACATACTACTTGCCTGCACTGATATGAGCTTATTGCACAAAACCAAGATATTTCTATCAAATAATTTTTAGATGAAAGATTTTGGTGACACCTNGCTTATTGCACAAAACCAAGATTTTTCTATCAAATAATTTTTAGATGAAAGATTTTGGTGACACCTGTTTTGTATTAGGGATTCAGATACATCGGGACTATTCTCGAGGTATTCTTAAATTATTACAAAAGAGCTATATTGATATGGTACTTAGAGATTTGAGATACATGATTGCAAATCAGGTGATACCCCTATTGCTAAGAGGAACAAGTTTAATCTCAATCAATGCCCTAAGAATGACCTTGAAGTAAATGAGATGCAAAAAATTCCATATGTTTCAACAATTGAGAGTTTAGTATATGCGCAGGTATGCACACTTCAGGATATAACATTCATTATTGGAATGTTGTAGTTATTTAAGTAACCCTATGATGGATCGTTGGAAGGCAGCCAAATGGGTTATGCAGTATTTATAGAAAACAAAAAATTACATGCTCATATACAGAAAATTAGACCAATTGGAAATCACTGGTTATGCTGATTCTATTTTGCTGGATGTCGGATAGTAAGAGATCCACTTTGGGCTATGTCTTTCTTCTAGTTGGAGGAACTATATCATGGAAGAGTGCTAATCAAACATTTATAGCTTATTCAACCATGGCAACGGAGTTTGTAGCGTGTTACGAGTCATCCAATCAAGAAATATCGCTACAGAATTTTGTTAGTAGGTTGCGGATTATACGTGGAATTGAAAAACCAATTAAGCTATTTGTGACACTAAGTCAGCAATCTTGTATTCAAATAACAATAGGAGTTCAACAAAGTTTAAATTTATAAACATCAAATTCCTAGTTGTTAAAGAAAGAGCTCGGAGTGGTCAGATTGTTATAGAACATATTGAGACAAACTCTATGACAATTTATTCATTCACAAAAAGTCTACCACCCAAGGTCTTTCTTGAGCACACCGATTACATGGGTGTTGTAAATTTTGATGATATACTAGTTTAATGGGAGTTTGTAATTTTGGATGTTGTCTTTTTTACATGATTTTTGGTTGTGCACATTCAAGTTTGTTTCAGTTCATTCCAGTAATAAAGTATTCAATTCAGTTTTTCAGTCTGATTAAAGTTTTTTTTTTGTTTGATCTCATAAGTTATTAAAGAATGAAGTAGGACAAGTTGGAAATATGCATGTTTGGATCACATTGCATATAGCCATTCTATACATGATCTATGTCATTTGATTGTGTTAATGTACGAGATCATTGATGATTTAGTTATGATACTTATAACGAAAATCGCTATGATCTTATATTGAAATAATTGATTGACGAGATTGTTTGGAATGTTTTTTTGTTATGACAGCAAAAAGTTTGAACTCATAAGGTTATACATATTTATAAGGTATCATATGTGGCTCAAGTGGGAGGTTGTTGGAAAATTATTTAATTTTTCATGTGGGCCAACATATGTAAATAATTGTATATAAAGATTGTCTTAAAATTAAGTCCAAAATTGAAGTGATGTAATAAATAATTAAGTAATTGGGCTCTGTGGCATCTAAATAAAGTGTTAACCATATTATATGTGTAGAAATCGGATTTATTAAGGTTTTTGTTTGATGATGGGCCGAATACTTATGGAAACTACGTATATGGTTACGTTCCTCAATTCATATATAATTTTGTCATTCTTTGTGTGAAACATCAACACATGAATTAATAGAAAAAACATATTGAAGAGAAAGATTTAAAACTCACAATCAATAATCATTAATTATAATCAAGAAGAAGGGTTGAAACAATTAAATTAAATAACAATAAATCAAGATTTAAAGATCAAAGATTCAAGAATCATTATTCAAGATACAAATCAATGGATCAATGTATGTTCCGCTTAATTAATTTTTTTAGTGCTTTGACATGGAGATTGTGACAATTCATAATATTTTATAAAGTTTAAGTTAAAAAAAAATCAACATAAGAAGATATTATTGAACATGATTTAATAAATTTTTGAAAACTCTTTATCGAATTAGAAGAGCTGAAGGTAACCCAAGTTGATTTCTACATGAAGAAGGTTCCATCAACTTGTTACCACTTAAATCTCAAACTATGTTAGATTAACGTTAAAGGTCAACATGACTTTTGAAAGGTCAATAACAACTTCTGCGAATAAGAAACAACTTTTGAACATATTTAGATAATTTTTTTAAAATATTTTGTCTGATTAAAAAGATTTTTTTATAGGAAGTGACCCAATGTGATTTTCTAGTGAAACTTGTTCACGAAAATATTTTCGAATTTAAATCACCACAAATGCACGGTTCATTGACAAGTAATAAAGTGGAAATCCTAGAATCTCGAGTATTGTTTCCACGAGAATTGATTTAACTTGATTTCTATTACTAAGATCTTAACCGAGTCTATAAAACTCAAGATGATATGTGACTTGAAGTTTAAAACTAAATTATGATTAATATGTAAATTAAACTAAAATTACGAAATGAAAGCAAAAATATGTCAAATGCAAAAGTTTGATGAAATTAATGAATGAAAAGTGCACTAGGATTCCAAATCACCAAGCAAAATTCTCTTTTAACCCATATTTCACAATTTGACAACACGGTGAATTATTGACGAATCAATGTTTATAACTTATCCAATAATATCTTTCGAGTAGAATCGAACATATTCAAGCATATCATTTGACTATATTTCTATGACAAATGCAATATATAAGAATGTATGTCGTTTTGTAAATAATTAGAGATTCATGTAAAGTATAGCGGTATATTTATATCCCCTATCGAATTTTATAATGATTTATACCTTGTAGAATCTATTTCCCTTCTTTCGAATGCATAAAATAGACCATCCAAACTCACATAATCATATGCATTTAATTATGGAGGCAAGAAAATATATATAAATCATTCAACAAAATCATTCGTGTGACTATATTAAATTGCAAAATAGAAAATTAAAAGTTCACAATGCGAGGTTCATCGTTCACCTAGTACATAAAAAATCTAGTCTAATATGGATAAATTAAAAGAACAATAAAAATAATAAAAAGAAGATATCACAAAAAATTTGAATTAAATCTTGAAATCTTGAAGTTTGAAGTGAAAATCATTGTTCTTGTCTTCTTGTTAAATCTCCAATGTGTTTCTCTCTCAAGGAAAGCGTGAAAACCTAGTTCGGGACGAGTTTATGGTTAAATATGGTCTCAAGATACCCTACCATAAGAGATTGGTTAGAATAAAGAAACTAGAAAATTCGTGCCCAGAATACACCATGCGACAGCAAGGTATAATCTCGTGCGACAACATGGGCAAACTTTTGCTTCTAGTGCAATTTGGTCCCCAACTTTTTTCTTACATTTTCAAACATTGTTTCCTCTTCTTCGTCCTTCTAACTATAAAGTTTAGCCCCTTAGTGAGATTCCAAGCTTGATTCATCATTCGAGTCAACTTTTGAATAATTGCACTTTGGTCCCTTAACTTTCATTTTCTTCCATTTTGGTCTTTTTCGTCCCTTTTTCGCCTACATTGGTTCCTTCAATCAACATAGTCCTAAAAACACTATATATATCAAACTAAGTCATATTCAAGCATTTATATCCACAATCAATCATAATTTGTGACATATTTAAGTGCGCAAAACGCACTTATCAAAACTCTTATGCCGAAAAGCAAAAGTCTTACCAAACATACGCACAAGTAAAGAAGCTCAATATTGTTTAAAATATAACAATGTTTGCTTTGAGTTCCGACCCAATTATTTGATAGTTAATCAACACTCTAGTTTCCTTCACTACAAGGACAAGCCAATGAAAAGTACGATATCAGCCAGATAAGTGATACACAACATCAACTAGCTTGAATTTGCTCTCATGTACCATGTGATCTTGAGGAGCTACATTATTGAAATTGATTGTGGAAAAATCAAGGAGAAGTGAAAATTATTTCATGAGGATCTTATATACACTATGTTGGCAAAATTCATAATTGTTCAGACACAAAATCCTAAAACATCAATAGTGAGTGAATCGAGAAGGAAAAGTTGATACAAATCCACATAGCAATTGAAGCTAAGAAACACACGATAAATTAGACCAAGCACAAGAAAATCAAGAATCAACATTTGAAAGCTTGACCTAATAAATTATTGAATCAAGAAAATAAGACAATCGCCAATAATATCTTGATCCCGTAATCACAAACTTATGAACCTTACTTGAACTGATGAACGCCATAAAAATTTAATTCTTGATGAGCTCAAATTTAATTGAATAAAAGACAAGAAGAAAGCAATAATTATTGCAATAATGTCTCTTAAATTGTGTCTCCTACAATGAAAATAATAACCCTACTTATATGAAATCCCTAAAACCCTAGTAAAAAGGCATTAAACTCTGAAAATAACAAAAGATACAACAAAATCGAGTTTTAAATAAAATAGAAAATTGCGCGAAATTTGAAAAATTCGTGACCGAAAATATACTATACGGACGCATAATGTAAATCCATGCGGTCACATAGATTATCTGAACTTCTCCTCTATGGCCTCGGTAAAGGGACATGCGATCCGCTTGCCCTGAACAACTTCGTCCAACTTCTCCGTCCATTACTTGAATCAAGTTGCTCCAGTTCGTTTCATCTCACATGCCCAATATGAAATTTGTTCATTTACTTGTTATGATCAATATTTCGTCCATCGTGGCTTGAGCAAGTAATTTCATTATTTCTTTGACCCGCTTCACTCTTGACCTAGTTATAGGCCCTTCCTCAACAATAAATGGATTATTGCCCGAACTTGCCCTTATATCATGGATCACATAAAAAAACATTCCTATATGCCTTTAGAGATAAAATACAAATTGAACTATGAGAACATTGTTTTTGAAATGTTTTCACATCCATATTATATATTATCTTCCCAATTGAAATATATTATTCCAGTTTAAGGAAGAAATAAAATTGTATCCAAAACTTATTCTGTACTTCCCAAATGTGATACATCTCAAACATCAAATCAGCAGGTCGAAGTATTTAAAAGGTGTTTGTTAGAGATTAAAATTAAATTTTTAGTAGATTGTGATAAAAGTTTTTGAAATACGTGGTTGAAAAATTGTGGAACTCATGAAAGATATAGTTAATATTGATTATTTGACTTTAACTTGAATTAAAATTAAATTTTAATCCGAACCAAACAGGGGCTTAATCTTGCAATGACTTTCATTTCGAAATAAAAAGGATTAAGTTCAACAGAAGAATACAAATTATTACATCTAAGCATGCATACAACCACACAATTATTTCTACTCTATTTAATTAGGTTCCAATTCCAGCAGATATTCTTCCTTTAACAGCAAAAGATCAGAGTGTTGGACCGGCAGCAAGGATTTCTTCAGTCAACTTGTCGTCCTTCCCAATCTTGTGGTCCACAAAAACTTCAAAGTTCTTCTTGAATAGCCCAGCCAGTTCTAGCAGTGTCTCCTTATAACCCTTCTTATCCGACCACTGCATTCGAATATCAGAAGACATTCATAAATCAAGTCGAAAGAACAAATTGCAGTAAATAGAAAAGCAAAGGTTTGGTAAACTGACGGTGTTCATTGGTTCCAAGATTTCCGAAGGCACGCCCTCAACCTCGGTTGGAATTTCGAGCCCAAACACCCCAGTCTTTTTGTAGTTTGCATTCAACAGACTGCCAGAATGTATGGCATCAATGATTTTTCGAGTGTATGCCAACTTGATACGACTCCCGGAACCATATCTGCACGATTAACCAAGATTGACTAATTGAAGTGCTTTTCAATACAAATAGTAATAAATTTTTCTTAACACGTTAATTAATTGAAATTAATTCAACTTATTCATTACCTTCCTCCAGACCAGCCAGTGTTGACAAGCCATCCTGTTGCACCGTGCTTCTGCATCTTTGCAGCGAGCATTGCAGCATACTGTGTAGGATGCAACATTATAAATGCTGCCCCAAAGCAAGCCGAGAATGTTGCTTGTGGCTCCTTGATTCCTTCTTCCGTGCCAGCAACCTGTATTTTAAGAGTATTAGATTTTCTATAGTTTTTATTAATTTGTTCCTATAGAAGTATGATTTCATCTATACCAGAGCAGTGTAGCCACTGATGAAATGGTACATTGTCTGTGGCAGACTTAGCTTGCTCACTGGGGGGAGCACGCCAAATGCATCACATGCCAGGAGTATGACATTCTTAGGGTGTGGAGCGACACATGGAATTTTAACATTGGGAATGTGTTCGATGGGATAAGCTGCACGAGTGTTCTCTGCAATAACAGAAAAAAAAAAAATGAAACCCGATTTATATTTCGAATCAACAACTTCATAATCAATAAACGGGTAGAAGCTAACTCACTAGCATAACCAAGAACCTATTATATGAATACACCATTAAAAAATCATTTTAGACATGAAATAGAAAAAATCAACCAAAAAAAATATACCTGTTACAGACTTATCCGTATAGTCGACTTCTCTAGTATGCTCATCAAACACCACATTTTCCAATACTGCCAACAAGAGATGTATGATTTACATATTAATTGCATTCTATCAGCAGCAAATCTAGATACATGAAATCATGACAATCTATTTTCTTGTGAGAGACAATACCAGTCCCAAATTTGATAGCATTCCAGATGTCGGGCTCCTTTTCCCTTGAAAGATCAATGCACTTAGCATAGCAACCACCTTCAATATTTGATACACCATTGTCACTCCAGCAGTGTTCATCATCTCCAATTAAGTATCGGTTGTGATCAGTAGACAGCGTAGTCTTTCCAGTACCTAAAATCAGAAGAAATAAGTCAAATCAGTAAACAGTGATAGAAGATAAAGCAAAAGGTCAATTGCATTAAATCAGAAAGTCTCGTTCACAGAGTAAAGGTGAGAAGACACGTATCAGTTTGGCATGGCCAGGTCCTCATCGGAAAATTCTGATCCGATGATACTTTACCTGACAAACCAAAGAAGAGGGCAACATTTCCATCTTTCCCCATATTGCAGCCAGAATGCAGGGAGAGGATTTGACGGTTAGGCATGAGATAGTGCATTACACTGAATAGACCTTTCTTCATTTCCCCGGCGTACTGGGTACCGAGGATGACCATTTCCCTTCTAGCAAGGTTTAAATCTATGCTAGTAGAGGATGTCATGTAGTGTGTATAACGATTACATGGGAACTGTCCAGCATTGTAAATAGTGAAGTCCGGAGTACCAAAATTCTCCAGCTCTTCAGGAGTGGGTCGGATACACCTGTCACCCACCCAGTTATCCAAATGTACAAATAACTAATACACTTTTTATTGTGGAAACTTTCTATAGCTCTCTCTTGAACTTTCTTAAATCTCCCACTAAATTCTATAAAGGGATTATGATACAACATAGGAGAATAATATTTGCCAGATGTAAAAGAAACTTATCTGGCCGGGCTTAGAGAACATAGAACTGCAAAGCAGAACAGCAGAATAATTGCTAATATCAAGTTTCATTTAACTTACATGTTATGCATGAACAAGGAATGGTAAGCCCTGGCAGAGACTATCCTGACTTTGATGCGGTTCTCTGGATCCCAGTTTAAAAATTGATCATTGACAAAGACCTGAAGTCATTATTGAAGAGTTAAATCTGTGAAAGTATGGAATTCATTTTCATTTAATCACGTTATTAGGTCTTTCAAGGAACATCACAGCAGAATTTGAGTAAACATGGATTTCCAACGTGATGAAATCCTTTGATCACTCCCATTGGCACTAAATACATAACAGTGTATAATTGAGTCTCACTTGAGGCTTTATTTATGGCCTTATAAGCAAAGAAAAGGAAGTCAAGAGACAGCCTGATTGAAACAGTGGCTCGAGTTAGTAGTTCACATATTATACAAATCAACATCAATAGATGAACAATCCCTCACGAGTCTAGTCATCACCACCTAACTTTCTAATGTGGTGATGGAAGAACATTTACCAAGTTAAACCCAAGCCGTTTTGGTGACATAAGGCAATAAACAGGTATAAAAAAGGTTTAAAGAAAGCCGTTATCTGATGCAAAGTTGTTGTCACGGGACTAGTGATGCCATGGATCAAATCCATTGCATATGCAAACAAATTTTTTACTCATATAGCAACAAGAGTCTTGTTAAAGGATCCAGACAGTATACCCAATTATAATAAGACAAGACAGATACCATCACCCCTATCTTTGGGATCAAAGTCTGACTTGTTTATCCATTACTTCTGCATTTTACAATTTTTTACTTTCTCAAGGAAGGCATAACTTGAGAAGATTTTTCCTTATCTTCCATTTTCAAGGAAAAAAAAATTCATCCATTAAACACGAAAACTTTTTTTATTCGAAAATTGTGTCTTCGACATGACTCCTTTACATGTATTTGTTTATTGAGATATGAAGGAAAGCATTCCTATCACCTAAATCAGGCTTACACGATCAGATCAATATCTTTGGTGTACCTACTTAAAAACTAACACATCTTATCCCATGTACGAACATGTCTTCTAAGAAAAATGATGCATCGACATGCCAATCAAAAATATACACGCTGCAACATCTAAGATAAAAGCCCGAAATAGATGTATGTACCTTGTCCAAAGAGTTCAAGTAATCGACAGCTCTTTCTCTGTTCACCAAGAATGTCTGCTCATCCATTTCCATGTTTGGTGATCCCCTGTATTATATATGATTAAGAAAACATCAAACTTAACCACTTGGTTGCGAAAAAATTAAGTAAATTTCTTGCGGATGACACAAATGTGCACGTACTTTCCCCACCAAAGTTCGTCCTCGGTTGTCTGATCTCGAACAACGCGTTTATCCTTGGGAGAACGTCCAGTCTTGGCCCCTGAAAGGGTCGCCAAAGCACCGCTGGACGTGATAAATGAACCCTTTTCATACTTAATGGCCTGTTCGTAAAGCTCTGCATCCATCATCAAAAACATCAAACAAAAATTATCAATAGTACTTCAATAAATGAATATTGATCCAGAAGAAAAGTGAAAAAATAGCAGAAATTTACCAGCAGGAGAGACGTTGTAGAGGATGTGGGTGAATTTCAAAGAACTGTCACTGACACTAATGGTGGGGGTGAAATGGTGGTGGCTCACATGAGAAATCCTGGGGGTTTCAGATTGCTTTGCGGGGTCTCCTTTCACCACATTGGGTCCGGTTTCTCTTGTCAACGATGCCAATGAGGCACTGACCACCAATACACCAAACAAAAATCATTGATTGGACGAAAAACAAGAGAAAATATAATGGTATAAAAAAACATGTAGATTCAAACTAAAAACTTTCAAATTCTCAAGCATTGAGCAGTGGATTTTTTTGGTGTTATTTATTCCTTAGCAAATATGAAGAAAATCTTTTGTTATAAAAAAGATTAATTATTTACGTGTCCTAAACGATTTACAAATCCCTACATCATAACAATCAGAGGCGGATTTAGGGGCTGGCCTGGGCCCCAACTCATTCAAAATTATATTAATCAAACACACTTAATTACAATTTTATGGAAAACAATTTCTAGGAAAATCTTTTCTTTCCACATATTTTTCATCCTTGCAATCAAACGGACCCTTACTATATCTAATTTCACCTTGAAGCATAATATACTGTTCATTAAAATTTTAACAAGGAAAAATATTAATAAACAAATAACTTTTTTTTAATACCTGATGGACTGCAACTGCTGTTTATGGCGTTCTTCCTCTGACAGAGCAGTAAAAGGACCTTGAATCCCATTAATGGGAGTGGTGGGAGCAGATTTCTTCTTCTGAAGAGAGTGGAGTTCATCAATAGTATGAGCCTTCACCGGCGGGGTACTATCGTCGTGGCATATCCCCTCTGCTTTTTTCTCCGTATGAATCTTCGCCAGTCCATTCCGGCCAGTTCCGCAGTTTGCCGCCAGGCTCACACGTGCATTGCCGTTCGCCGCCATTTCTTCTCTCTGCACAATAAAAGCAGGAATCAGATAGTGTCGATGAGAAAAACGACTAAATTATCAATTTTAAGCACGGCCAAACATGCTGTAACTCTATGGTATAGATGAAGAAAACTATATATTTTAGGGGTTGAATGGAGAGAGATTTACCGGAAATTGCAGACTCGATCGGTGGAGAAGAAGAGAAAAGAAATGGAATGCTATTGAAAGAATTGAGTATGAATTAATGGCTAGACCATCCAATTAGAATGCAGTGATGAAAATTGAAGTGAAGGTGATGAGAAAATGGAGTAGAAGGGTCCAATTTATAGTGCTTCGTGGTCATACTTCCAAGTATTTAACTGGGGAAGGTCTAACCATAGATTCTATCCTACACGATATAGATTCTGTCATACGCGTTTAAGCATGATTCAGGGGTCGTTCATATTACTTTTACTTTTGTTTCGGAGTAGGAGAGAAGCTATCTTAATTTTGACTTGAAAATTAATTTTGGAAAGCATTTTTCATTTCAGAATTATTATTGGGTCTCAAAACCTCTTTTTAAATTTTCAAAAATCATGTCAAACGGCTCAGTATTTTAATTAAATAATAGAATAATTACATTGACGTAATAGTGTTTTTTTTTTTTTTTGGTAACTACACTGAATGACAATAAAAACCGTCAACATATAATCATATTTTCCTCAAAAACAAGGAAAATATTTTCTTTAGGAAGTGATGGTTTTTATTTTCCAAGTAATTCATTCTCTTTTTCTCTCTCCCATCTATCCACCTCTCTCATCTACCAACCAATAAAAATGAACAAGTATAATATTTTTTAGGTTGAAAACTAAATCAATCAAACATATTTAATTAATAATTTTCATACAAATAAGTTCTAGATAATTGAATTCCCTTATATATATTTTCTTTTCATACAAATTACATGCTTGCAATCAAACGTACCCTAAATTTTTTGACTCTGATTATAATTTCTATTCAAATATTATCTTAACGTGCTTTGAAATTGCTCGTAAATATCCCCCTTCATTGCAATGAAAATGTAAAATAGTCTGCAAAAACTATGATGTGAATTAAATTACCTTATATGATTTAGTGTTAATATTATTCAATCAAATCATATAAAAGGAGCTATGTTTGGGGTACAGGGTGGGGGTTCACCGAAACCTCACAATAGGAGCGGTGGATGAGATTTTTTTGGCAATTTTTTATTACCATGGGTCCCGCATGAGACACACCGTTGTGAGGATAAATAAAACTTCTGTGAAGGGAGTTTCTGTACATATATCTTAATTCTTATAAAAAATGTCATTTAATAGGTAATTACATTGACTCCTCAGAGGTTTATGACAATGACATGGACGCACGCCTTTCCTGTTCAGAAATTTCAAAAACCTTCCCTCAATAAATTTGGTCCGCTGCTTGTATTTTATAGATGATTATATTTATAATATAATAATTTTTAATCCTCAATTTATCGATAAAATTACCTTATATGATTTAGTGTTAATATTATTCAATCAAATCATATAAAAGGAGCTCTGTTTGGGGTACAGGGCAGGGGTTCACCGAAACCTCACAATAGGAGCGGTGGATGAGATTTTTTTGGCAATTTTTTATTACCATGGGTCTCGCATGAGACACGCGCTTGTGAGGATAAATAAAACTTCTGTGAAGGGAGTTTCTGTACATATATCTTAATTCTTATAAAAGATGTCATTTAGTAGGTAATTACATTGACTCCTCAGAGGTTTATGACAATGACAGGGACGCACGCCATTCCTGTTCAGAAATCTCAAAAACCTTCCCTCAATAAATTTGGTCCGGTGCTTGTATTTTATAGATAATTATATTTATAATATAATAATTTTTAATCCTCAATTTATCGATAAAATTACCTTATATGATTTATTGTTAATATTATTCAATCAAATCATATAAAAGGAGCTCTGTCTGGGGTACAGGGTGGGGGTTCACCGAAATCTCACAATAGGGGGCGGTGGATGAGATTTTTTTGGCAATTTTTTATTACCATGGGTCCCGCATGAGACACACCCTTGTGAGGATAAGTAAAACTTCTGTGAAGGGAGTTTATGTACATATATCTTAATTCTTATAAAAGATGTCATTTAGTAGGTAGTTACATTGACTCCTCAAAGGTTTATGACGATGACAGGGACGCACGCCATTCCTATTCAGAAATTTCAAAAACCTTCCCTCAATAAATTTGGTCCGCTGCTTGTGTTTTATGGATAATTATATTTATAATGTAATAATTTTTAATCCTCAATTTATCGATAAAATATTTTAATTTTAAAAAGTTTATTTTTTTCATCTTTTTGGACAGAGTGATTATATATTAATCATATTTTGTGAGTTTTGGTTTCTCATTTAAAAATAAAAAATATTTATTACAAAAATGAACTAAAGAAAATCTAACTTATAAACACAAAAAACCAATTTTCTGCTTAATGTCGTGATAATATTACTTATATTCTAATAATAATATTATTACACCTCGCTGCTGAGGCTCGAAGTCAAAGTGTCACATAACAATCAACGTGGACGGAGAATCAACAGAAAAGTCAACAAAAGACCCAAGTGATCAAATATAAAGAAACTATGCAAACTATCGAAGCACTGCTTCCCAGACAAAACACTACAACTTGGGCTGAAACACCGCCAAAAAAAACAAAAAAAAAAGGAATTGAAGTTCTCCACTCAAAGGACCAACACAAAGACCCTATGAGGCTCTCAATTCATCAAAAGCTCATGAAACCGACATTGTCTCTTACAACATATTTTAAGGAATTTTTAGAAGTGATTGATGTAATACTTGTAATAAAGAATGTCATTGTGGCAGCCTATTGTATAGGGTGGTTGACCATTTATCGATGTATAAATTATATGAATAGACAATGATGTGAAACCTCAATCAAAGAGGTGAGGGCATGTGGTTCTGATCTAACGAACACCACGTCGGCCAAAACACTTTACATAAGTTCTCTTTGTAACTAAGAAAGGATTTGGATTCTTGATTTTTAATCTTATGCTTTGAACTCTTGAATATGAAATAATCAGAAATTATCTACAAATACTTTTTGTGAGCATTTTTACCTTTCATTACATACTCTTGGTATGTAAATGTCTTAATACACAATTTTACAATTTCTATTCTTGTTGTCTTCTATCGTTTCACATGTTTCGATGAGATCCTTAGTTAGTTACTTTGGTTTTCAATGGGTGCTTGTTGTTATCGCGATCATCCTTATTTCAACCGTCGAGGTTCGAACACTCTTGTCTCCCACCGTGGAGCATCTTCCGCGTTCACGTCCGTTTCCTTTCTTATCGCTCCTTTGGTAAAAACATGCTGGAACTTGCGTGGCCTGACAGGAGTAAACCCGACGTCTATGACTCATTTTTCGGAATCAACAAATATAATATAAATATCAAGAGTATACAAAAATTAAGAACTAGAGAAAGTACGGTCAAATCTAACAATATAAAATACTTAAATGAATTTCCAATTAGTTTTAGCGAATTATTATAAATCATTTATTATGTTGACTCGTTAATTATTTTTCAATTATATTTACAAAAAATCACATTTTATAGCTCTTTAATTTTATGACAATATTGACAATGGTATTTTTAAACTGAAGTAATTCCATCGAAATCAAAAGTGTGAGAAATTATATTTTAATAATTAATAAGAAAGAAAAGATATAATATAAATATACTAAAAATATAATTTTAAAATAATATAGAGAGATAAAATGAAAAACATATATTTACCTTTGGCTAACAGGGCGAATCTATTACCAAAAAGTAAACCTTAGAGAAGGTTTTTAAAAAATTTTAAAATAGAGAGATGTCTGTGTAATTGTCATAAACTACATGGAATACTTAAGTAATTTCCTCTATTTAGAAAACAAGTTGATATTATTATTATGTTTAGCTAAACCTAAAAAGTAAAATTACTTTTAAGTAA
>CAIGRL010125926.1:0-13045 GCA_903798325.1 Fraxinus xanthoxyloides | reverse complement strand
TCCCTCCCTCCCTCCCTCCCTCCCTTTTTTTTTTTTTTTGTTTTTTTGCAAATCTGTTTTACTCACTGCAAAAATAAGTAGAATTTCTCAGTTGACTGTTTTAGCCGATTAGACATTCAATGCAAAGATGATCGGATAAAAAAAAGTTGATTATTTTGAAAATAACTCTTGCCTTACTTTCAAAGTAAGTCATTTATTTTCAATTTCGATCATTACGAAATTATACACTTCATGATAAACTTATTTACTTATAAGTATGCCTTTAAGCTTAGCCAAACATTCCTCCTCCGTTGGGTTCATCTTTATAACAACTTCCAGTGGGTTTTTGTGTGCAGTAGATTTGGAACCAAATTCAGAAACACAAGTGAAACGACTTTGCCAAACTTGTGCATATATAACTGTTGACACAGCCTGACAATTGGGATGGTTAAAGTAGTTTGATGTAGTGTTGATATCGAATATTCTGACAATAATTNTTTTTTTTTTTTTGTTTTTTTGCAAATCTGTTTTACTCACTGCAAAAATAAGTAGAATTTCTCAGTTGACTGTTTTAGCCGATTAGACATTCAATGCAAAGATGATCGGATAAAAAAAAGTTGATTATTTTGAAAATAACTCTTGCCTTACTTTCAAAGTAAGTCATTTATTTTCAATTTCGATCATTACGAAATTATACACTTCATGATAAACTTATTTACTTATAAGTATGCCTTTAAGCTTAGCCAAACATTCCTCCTCCGTTGGGTTCATCTTTATAACAACTTCCAGTGGGTTTTTGTGTGCAGTAGATTTGGAACCAAATTCAGAAACACAAGTGAAACGACTTTGCCAAACTTGTGCATATATAACTGTTGACACAGCCTGACAATTGGGATGGTTAAAGTAGTTTGATGTAGTGTTGATATCGAATATTCTGACAATAATTCAAACTGGACCTAGGAAAATTTCTTATATGTTATATATTAATAAAATTACCTGAGAAAATCAATGAAGTCGTTGTAGTATAGTGGTAAGTATTCCCGCCTGTCACGCGGGTGACCCGGGTTCGATCCCCGGCAACGGCGTTTTTTTCTACTTTTATACCATTTTATTTATAAGAAATTCTAATTCACAGTCCCCAAACATTACCGCTTGTCTCACTTAAGTCAACATTTATTTTTCTGTAGCATTTAGACCTCCAAATGTCTTTTTCAGTGCAACTAAGGACAAATTGACGGGAATCATTCCACTTTGGTCAAATTATCACTTGAAAGGCACGTTAAGGCACATTACCTATTATTTTAGGGGACTCAAAAAACATTTTTTCATTTTTTAAGATTTAAAAATAAACAAGCCTGATATGGAGTCTTTAATTATAATGTCCATGTAAGTCTTTCAAACTCTTTTTCTTGATATCCAACCTTGGAAGCATTATATCTTAATCCTTTCAAAAATTTTGCTCTGCAGTTCGAAGTGATTAAACGATTTCTATATATTTGACCACTATATTGTTATGTTCAATAAGTTCGATTCATTGTTAATGTGGTTGTTGTTTAATGTTGGAAACGTCCAAGGACAAATTTGATAGATAGAATTAAACATTATAATAATCAAATTAATTTTTTTTTCTTAATATTATTAATAATCATTATAAATGAGGGAATGTGATCGTTTTCTTTCAAACAATTCATAATTACCTCACTACTTTACATGGAAAAAAAAAAAAAGATTCATCAATCATAAATTCATGAGTTTCTAACCAATGACAAAGAGTGATCTACTAGATTAACTCAAATTAATCCTAAAAACTTGAGGGGATGATACCTAGAACCTTTTTAACTTTCGGCTAGATTCTAATTCTCTTTGGGATGAGAAACGGGCCCATTTTCAATTTTCTCGCTCTTAATAATAATAACTTATTTGAGTGAAATTTTTCAAAAAATTAATTTTCTCCAAAATCATTTAAAGTACACATTTTATGAGATTCATAATTATTATTATTTTTCATACATTTTAACCATGTATGCTCAAAAAAACATTTTTCACTTGAAAAATCCATCCAAACAAACATTAAATGTGTTTAAAATGTAATGATTCGTAAATATAGCATTATCAAAATGAATTTAAGTAATTGTAGCATAGCATGAGTTTTTGTTTTGGCAAAATAATTACGACAATCTTGAAATAACTCAAATAAATTTGATACATGAAGTTTTTGTCGTTCTATTGATTACTGTATCTCTTGAAATACATCAATATTTTTCTAAAACAAGTTGGTTTGTAGCACGTGTTCAATGATTTTCATAGCTCTAACAATATACTTCTCAAGTGAGACTAAGTAGAAAACAAAATAATTTCCGACAAAAGCCTAGAAATGACAAAAAAAAATACGACAAACTCGATACCCGCGAGCCCCCGAATTCCATTATTTAAGATAATGGCACAGTTCCAAGGAAAATAGTTGAGAGCTATTTGTGAAGAGTTAGGGTTCATAGACACTTTTTCACTCTGCATTATCCTCAAGCTAACAAACAAGTGGAAACAATAAATAAAACCTAGAAAAGCATCATGAGAAGAAAGCTTGATTCTGCAAGGAATTATGGGCTGATGAATTATCACAAATTTTGTGGTCATACCGCATCACAATCATGATTGCCACAAGAGAGACTCATTTCTCTTTATCGTTTGGAATCGAGGCTATGATTCTGGGGTATTTAGGCAATGGAAGTTGAACTTTGATGAATAACAAAATAAAGAAGCCATGAATACAAGCCTAGACCTCTACGAGGAAAAACGAATTGCTTCCCAAATGAAGCTCGCGGTACATCAAAGAAAAACGGAAAGACATTTTAATTCCAAGGTCGCATGAAAACCTGAAGGTTAGCGACCTAGTGCTAAAGATTTTTTTTTGTCACAAACAAGGAAATAGGGTTGGGTTCGTTAGGCCAAAAGTGGGACCATATACCTTAGTCAAAGTGATACGGCTGAAAATATTATAACTTGTGAACAATAATGACGAACCTCTCAAAACACTCTTTTGGAACTACGAATATTTGTAAAAATATTATCAATAAAGCAACTACAATTTAAATAAAGCTCAATTCGCTTATTGTGTGAATTTATATGCCTATTCATTTAACAAATTAAAGAGTCTGATATAGTTGTATTTATACCGAACTAATGCCTTAATGATTCATCCTAAATGCACATATGTGAAAATGCAAAAACATGGCAATTTTTCTTATTTTTTAATCTTAGTTATTTGCTGATGATGTTGCAAATTGGGAACCATCAAAGACTTACCAAGAAAACACAATGGAGTCGACAAAGATGAAGTTAAAACATCATCGTCCCTAAGACAGATTCTTAACACTAATAATACCATTTTGAGGATCACTTTGGAAAAACATCTTGTGGAATGATTTTTCCAAGAGATTGATAATACCATGATAAATTAAGAAATCGAGTAAACTTTTGGTTTCGTCTGCTACCATGATCGTTAAAGCTTATACCAACAAAATTAAGATAAATCCACTTTTAGGCTCATTCAATAGAGAAACTAACTCTTAAACCTAACATAAATTATTAGACTTGAACTATTTATTATCAACCAATATTTATAAAGGGTCGTGAGCGAGCTATGTGTCTGAAAAAGCATTCTAAGAGCCAAAATATATGCGAACTCAGAACAAGGGCTAATAATCGACATCGAACAAAAAATGCGAGCCAAAACACTTTACCAAAAGTACGAAGATTATATTGGTGAGTAAAACCTGAAAAAATATTCGATTGAGTTAGAATTTAACCAATCAATAAGTGTCGTTAGTCATTTAAACAAAAATGACATAATTACCTTAAAGACATTGATAGAAATTTATAAATAAGCAAAGTCGAGAACTAGAAAAAGACATGTATCCTTCTTTTAAATAGCAAGTTGTCTTATTGCTCGTGTTTGAACATTGAGTCCATGAGTTTTTCGCGATTAGGTGAGATGAATTTATTTATTTTTATTACAATGTATAGCGCCCACCGAATAAAGCTTTTCCAAAAGTAGACTCGCTTTGAGCATTCATTTCTTTGATTCTCTCCTCTCTCTCTCATCACTTCGAGAATAGAGAACCCCTCTGAAATCTCGAAGGCCAATACCGATTACGGCTTTTCTTTCAGGTTATTCACCAAGCAGGTTAATATTCTCTATCGATTATTTCCTTTTCCTTTTACGTATTTTAATTTATGTATGCTTTATAGAGACGTAGATTTAGCGTTATAAATATATTCGATGTTGATTCTTCATCAGATCTTTTATTAATCGTCATACCCCGATTAAATTTTTCAAAGTTATGGACTTCTTTCTGTTTCTAATGTTCCGTGGAAAACGTTGGGGAGTCATTTCAGTTGAATTATGATAAATCATTTCTGGGTTTTTTATTTTAGTGTATCCGTGCTTATTGATTGTTGTTATTATTATATGCTTTTGATCGTGTTTTCAGCTAGTGCAATTTCAGTCCACCTTGTGACCTGTGTAGGGTTACTTGTAGATTTATGTTTTAACTTTAAAGCTGGTAGAACAGTTTTGCATTATTGTTGGGGTATAATAATTAGGAAATAGATAAAGAGTTTTGGGTGTTGGTATCTGAGGATATTATAAACCTATTTGGGTTAGCTCATTCTTTTACATACTAACCTGGCATTTATAAGTTGCTTGTATCCTGCCACTTTGGTTTTGATGAAGGTCCGCTTGCTTAAAATTCTTTGGCAGTTTGAAATTCCTCTTCTTCTATGGGTTCTTCTCTTATGTTTTGGGAGCAGGGGTGGTATGGGCCCTTGACCTCTGGCCCGGGTGGACCAGGTCCGATGACCCCTCTTTAAAGGGTTTGAGCTGGCGGCGCAATGCAAATCTCTTCATAGGTGGGGTGGAGGTGCAGATTATTATTGCGAGATACTTGAACCCTCATTCAGCCATGGCAAGACTACCTGTCATCTTGAACTCAACAGATGACAATTGCTTGCTCTAAACTGTTGAGCTGCTTGTAGCCCTGATTATACTTTTATATTTTGTACGTTTCTGCTTGAGGTTTGGGGATGGAATGGTGTGATGCAGGTGTTGATTGTTAATATTCATTGAGAATCATGATGGATGTGAGATGTACAACAAAAATCAATCTATAGACTATCAAGGAGAGCTTGTGCGGTAACTGTGGAAAAAATATGATTAAAGCCACCTTACTAGGAGTGTATTTACAAATCATTTTCTTTCTATTGTTCATAGTGACTTTTGATATATTGCCTCATCTTGCCTATTTTTACCCACTCCGTTACTTTTTTATACATGAATTTGAATAATATATTGTTGAAGGACTCGACCTTATGTATATAACAACTACGGAACAAATATCTATGATGATTTTGATAGAGGACGACAAAAGCTCTACCAAAAATCAGATACAAGTCTAGATACATGTTTCTGAAGTCTAAATTAAAAGAAAAAAGACGAGGTGTTAACTATAGAGAAGCATAACTGTTGCTTTCTTTCTTCTATAGTTTTCTTTCATAAGTCACTTGTTGACTAGCATTCATGCTTTATTTTCTCTCTCTAATTTCTTGAGCTCCAAAAATATTCTTCTTTTATTCAGTTCCTTATATTCTCGTATTCAAACCCTAACCCTCCCCTTGAGATGTCAACCGTCTCCTTCAAAGTATTGAAGCTGTTTTGGAATGGTTCAGAAGCAACGAAAAAATTTGAAGTACATTTTTTGTCAAGTCTGACTTAGAAAATAATTAATTTCTGCTAGAAGCCATAAACGTGATGAAACGTTGAGTAAGAGATCATACAAGCTAAGACCACCTGTTTGAAGAGATAAGGAGCATGAAAGTAACATATTTCGGGACAATATACGAGATAATTGAACACAAAGCCAGGGGTATAAAATTCTGGTACATTGTTTGATTCGCTTTTTCTAAGTTTCTGATTTAGCTTTCATGCAAGATATGTCTTAAGAATATGATTTTTTATACAAGTTTTTTGTGCCCGTTATTTTAATTCAGATTTGTGAATGCCGACACTCGGACACCCTACCACAATCATTTTTTTTAATTAGAAGTATGATATATTTTTAGTTCAAAGTTATTAGTAAATAACAAATAGGTACTTATATTTAAAAGATTTTAACAAAAAATATTTAATAACAAGTTTAAAACTAAATTTACGCTATATAAAATGAAGAATTCTAAAGAATTTAATTAATTCCGAGACTTGTTGTGTCAGTACTTTTTTGAAAAAATCACGTGTCGTCATATCCAACATGTGTCGTGTCGGACACACATGTCCATATCAGTACATCATAGCGGTACATATTTGTTCTACTAGTCTCTGCTTTAAACAACTGTTTTTCCTCTTTGGTAATAATATCTTTTTGAAGTTTTTTTCATTTGAGGACTGGCTAAGTTATGTGGTGTTGTTAAAACTGTCAAATTGTTTCTACATTCGGAGTTATTCATTATTGATCATATATTTAAAGCTTCTGATCATATCTTTAAGGATGCAACCTGAGTTCACTATCTACAATTAACATAGATAGGTTAGTGAAGTGTGTAGACTACCGGTCTTGAAAGCTATTGGATGAATAATAGAGTTTTTCCTCTTTGTCAATGAACTTCAATTTCAACACTGAAATCGTTGTTTATAAAGTAACCAAATGCTAGAAATATCTGCAGCGATTAGCTGTTTGGTAAATGAATTTCAAATGGTTTCTTGTAGTTGCACTTACTTCATGGTAGGTCATGCTCTTTTGTCTGCTTGCTTGGGCCTTGGAAGAACTGTCTTATTGGCAGTAGCAATAAGTCTACACTGTAAACGTAACAATTTTTACTATGCCATTCTGAAGGATACTGAGAAATAGAAATGATCATTACTGATGATTGTTGAATGTAATTTAGTTCTTGCTTAGAAAAGCTTCTAAGTAATTTGTTAACCATTACAGGGTTTTGTACCCCACTGCTTCCCTCTCTGTGTGTATAGTTGTGTACATATATTAAGAAACATATTTAACCTCTCATTTCTTCATCTTCACTACTTTATTTAGTTGATTATTATAGTCATTAGAATTTTTATTCTTGTAGGAATCATGATTAAATTGTTTAAAGTAAAGGAAAAACAGAGGGAACTTGCTGAAAATGCCAATGGGAAGCCTCCAGTCAAGAAGCAAAGTGCTGGAGAACTACGCCTTCACAAAGGTATTTTTAGTTTCTTGTAATGAAAAATGGTTAGACTTCTCTTATTCTTTTCGGTATTGTTGATGTGGATATATGTCTCATTATTTACTTTTCCATTTGTTTCTGTTGTATATAATGGGTGTTGGAAGTTTGGTTTTGTTTTTAAGAGTTTGATATCTTGACTGATGTTGCTGAATAAAAGAATGTGATATACTTGATATAAAAGTCACAGATGTTGTGCATCCAATAGAGGTGGGAAGGGAGAAAGATTAGGTTGATAATAACATCATGATAGATTTCGTTATAGTTAAACAATATTTAGTGGGCTTATGAGTAGAAATCTCATTAATTTATTGTTATTCTAAAACTATCATTTCCCCTTCCTATATAAGCATGAAAGTGGGCTTCTGAGTGGAAACCTTCATGCACTTAGGGTTACTTCCACAAATAGTCACTGAACTTACCTAAAAATTATAAAACGGTAACTGAAGTTTAAAACTTGTAGAAATGGTCACTGAAGTTTCATGCACTTTTACAAACAATCAATGAAGTTTTAATTTGTTTCACAAACGGTCACTGAAGGACCGTTATGATTTTAATTCATACTTAAACGACAAAAACACGTGGACATAGAAGTTTGACCACTTCAAGTGCAAATTTTTTTTAAACAAATACATTATATTTTTATGTGAACTAAAATAAATAAAAGNCTAAAATAAATAAAAATATATTAAAAGTTATAAAATCTATACACGATCACACAAAAACCAAAAAAAAATATTTATATTTCATATCTAAATTTATGGTCTTGTACGTATATAGGCGGAACGAAAATTAAAATATCACTTTTAAAATTTCCATTTAATTTACTCCAAAGGTAGCACTTAATAGCAAGAAATTTGCACTTGAGATGGTCAAACTTCTATGTCCAATTGTTTTGGTCCGTTAAATTTGAATTAAAATCATAACAATCCTTCAATGACTGTTTGTGAAATAAATTAAAATTTTAGTGACCGTTTGTGAAAGCGTATGTAACTTCAGTGACCGTTTCTGCATGCTTTAAACTTTAGTGACCATTTTGTAATTTTTAGATAAGTTTAGTGTCCGTTTGTGAAAATAACCCTATAGAAATATCATATTTCCCTTCTCATAAAAGCACGATAAGGAAATAAAATCGAAAAAAACTCAAAATGATTGATATCAGATGAAACATTGCCCTGCACTTTTGTGCTATGCTGAAGTACTTTCTTTTCATCTCATTATTTCTATTTTTTGCTGAAGTTTATCTCATAACAAACTCCAGTTGACAGTCCATTTATTGCTGATAGATTATGCACATTTTTTTTTTGTTGGTCACGAAATTGAAATGAACTGAAAGCGTACTTTCTCGTATGGTGATGTCAGACATCTCCAGAAAACAACGCATCTCAAACATCCCTTTGTGGTCATGCTTATTGCAAATACATAAAATTATTCATAGCGTTAAATATGCACTCACAATATGACATGTTGGACACGTAGCATTTGCCCTTAACATGTCATGGTCTGCATTGTGTAACGAACTTTGAAGCACAGTTGAATCATCAGGTCTAGAATCATCTGCTAGAGAATAGGCAGCTAGGGGTACAGATTTTTTAACTGTTCTATAAACTTATTGTTGAATGTCCTCTTCCTTTCATTTTGCTATTGTTTCCATATATCGCTAATGATCTGCCGAATATAAATAGTTTTATACGTATAAACACGATTTAGGGGAAAAAATTCTACCTTGTATCTTATTTCTCGATGTGTGGTCTACCATATATATGTGAGTGGTATTACATGTGTAAACAGTAGGATGTTAATTCAAACAAATCTTCTAAGTTTTAGAATGAAATCTAATCTCCCACAATGAAGGACTTTTCCACAAGTTTGTGCTTCTGCCCTTAATAGTTTCTGTTTATATGCCTTGGAAATGCACATGGAGAAAGATGGATCTTATAGATTTAAATGTGAATATCTTACAAGTAGCTTTATAAATAAATAAAGGATATACATTTATATTTCTTCTTTAAAAGATCTATGATTCTAGATTCGGCCGGTGTCCGATTTTCAAAGTTATCTAAAACGATCAAATGTAGAATACCAATCTTAATATAGTGGCCCTTCAATGTGCTCATTTGATTTTGGTATCTTCTATTATTCACCTTGTCTTTTTGTTCCTTTCTTATTTTATGTTGGTCTTCATATTTCCAAGAGTAGTTAAATATTTTTAATTGTTTCTTTTCATTCTATATTTTCCTCTTGTAGATATAAGTGAATTAAATCTACCAAAAACTTGTACCATTTCATTCCCTAATGGAAAAGATGACCTTATGAACTTCGAAGTTACCATTCGGCCTGATGAAGGATATTACCTGTAAGTATCTCTTCCCAAGTAAAATGATTTAGTTGGTCGTACAATTATTGCTTTCCTATTATATTTTCTATTCTTTCCTACATATTCATTGAATTGGTTGTCCGTGTTCAGCGGTGGCGCATTTGTTTTCTCTTTCCAAATTTCTACTATGTATCCACATGAAGCTCCAAAGGTCAAATGCAAGACAAAGGTAGACGAAAGCCAAGATTTCCATGTATCATAATTGTTTTATTACTAAAATTGTGAAACTCAAATATTCTGATATGGGAAGGCAGTTGTTAACTAAACATGTTCACTGCAGGTTTACCATCCCAATATTGACTTGGAAGGAAATGTTTGCCTGAACATTCTTCGAGAAGACTGGAAACCCGTGCTAAACATTAATACTATTATATATGGCTTATATCATCTTTTCACGGTATTTCCATATCTTTTGATGGAACAAAAATTTGTTAGCCTTACCATATACTCTCTAATAGGGGGACTTATAATTGTGTAGGAACCAAATCATGAGGACCCTCTCAATCATGATGCAGCTGCAGTGTTGAGGGATAATCCGAAGATGTTTGAATCCAATGTGCGGAGGGCAATGGCCGGTGGCTATGTGGGACAGAGTTTCTTCAATCGCTGCATATAGCATTTGGAGGCAGCGTCAACCAGTTTCTCAACTCAGTTGACATTGTAGATGCTTTAAGTTGAGAAATTTGTAAATTGGGATCCATCTTTGGTCTTAATTTGATGCAGTTACAAAACCCATAAGAATTCATGTAACTGAGGCGTGCACAAAACTGTTTGTATGCTAGTGTAACTATGCTTTACTTTTTGTTAATTTACTTTGTGAGAGAATGAAATTTGAATTCTGGTTTGAAAAGATATGTTGCAATACCGATATTTATGCATCATTGCATTTTCTAGAGTCTACTCATGCTTGTGTTACTTTTTTTATTTATGAGTTAAAAATTATTTATTTTGACAACAAAGTATAGTTGCTTCCAAAATAGATAACTTATTTTGAGGGTGGTTAGTAGAGATTAAAAACGAATTAAAATTGAAAAACTAGTCGTTATTGTTGACTTTTATTAAACGAGTGAAACCCAATAACGATCATATTTTCAATTTTAATTGAATTTTAATTATTACNTCTGGTTTGAAAAGATATGTTGCAATACCGATATTTATGCATCATTGCATTTTCTAGAGTCTACTCATGCTTGTGTTACTTTTTTTATTTATGAGTTAAAAATTATTTATTTTGACAACAAAGTATAGTTGCTTCCAAAATAGATAACTTATTTTGAGGGTGGTTAGTAGAGATTAAAAACGAATTAAAATTGAAAAACTAGCCGTTATTATTGACTTTTATTAGTCGAGATTCAGTAACGGTTATATTTTCAATTTTAATTGAATTTTGAGCTCTCTTAAATAGGCTCTTTAACTTTTTGACTAACAATTTTTTTCCCTTCAAACTTATCAGATTGTGCATTAAGTGTGTGTATAATAAAGGAGTAATGTTGTTTTATTATTATTGATGACAATTGATGTGTTTAGATGGTCAAAATTGTACTTATCAAGAATTGTGAGAACATGAACTTTGCTCATCAAAAAAGGTCTCTTAAGCGTGCTCCAATTAGATTACTCAATTTCTCGGACCATGCTTCATGTACAGAAGCATGACTTTACAGAATTCAATAGATACACACAACGCAAGGGGGGCGTGGCGAGGTTTTTTTTTTCATTTTTTATTCCGATGGACCCCACACATGTGAGTGGGTGTAAAATATCTGTGAAAAAAATTCTTTACATATGATTTTTACCCAATTTCTCTCTTGGACTATTATCGAATTCTCAAAATTGGTGTCTGATGGTCTTCATTTTCACCTTGGAGAATATCGATTTTAATAATATTAATTTCCATTTCAACACGGGGTTATTGCTCCCCTTTTTTTCCAACTCTATTAGGTTAAGTTTTGACTCTGTGTTATTTAATTCTCATCACAAGTTACGACAAAACAAGGACTTATTTTTAGGCCTATAAGATAAGACTAGATAATTGATGGAATATTAACATTATCAAAATAAAAGGAAGTGGGCCAACTGTAGACGTGGCAAAACTCAATTGGGTGGTTGACTAGTTGAACATCCCAGGAGACAACATGGGACCCATTACAAGAAAGGAAAATGTATATTTGTAAGAAGTTGAGTAAGATTTGAACTGTCTGCCATGATTTCTTCTCTTATCAGTTTCATTGCAACATACAGATAAGAAATAACAAAGGAGTAATGCTATTCATACTGATTACAAAGACGGTTTAGGTATCGTTAATATGAGATTAAATTATAGGTGAAATTAAATAAGTTATTCAATTACACATTTCATTTAATTTATTATTTAAAGTCAACTAAACTTTGTAACCACTGGGGATTAATAGCATTATTCATAAACAAATCCCCTCATTATATTCATTTTATTTTAGTACCTCGACGTGGCACCATGCTCCTTCTGTGTAATTCACTCACACGCTCACTTCATACTACACCTGTTGCTCTCCAATAATTTTAGACCTCGTTCTCTTTGTTGTTTTCAGGCTGTTTTCGATTTTCGATTTTTCAAAACACCAAAAACGTGTTCTCTTTCTCATTTTTTAAAATGAATTTTGAAAAACAAGAAAACAAATTGTGCTAAAAACTGAAAACGGTCAAAACGTTTTGGCCGTTTTCAACACAGAACACAGTGATTGAGCGAAAACACGGGAAACACCGTTTTCAATTTTATCCTCTCTTTCTGTCTCCCCCATCTCTGGTTTTCAATTTCTTCCACCGTAAATCCACATCTCCCATGGCCTCTAGAAGGACCTTCCCAATGCCGGTCCACCTCCGGTTTTCGATCGCTTTGCACCTTCCAGCAGCTAATCCTGCCCCCTTGCCCATAGCCTCAAAATTAGATAAAATGGAATAAATATGTTATGTGAAATACTAATTTAAGGCAGATAGATGAGACTGGAACTTGATTTCATTTTTTATGGAGTATTTTTGTTGGTTTATTGTTTTCCCTATTATTTTGTCGGTTTGCAATTGTGGCATAAGATCGATTCCATCTCCTCATCGTTCAAACAGGTAACAAGATTAGGTTTGAATAGAAATAGATTGATGCCTTCTCTTTTAAATTTTGAAAATCGCATTGAAAATACTGATAGTTTTCGAAAGTTGGGCTATGATTTTTTGAAATTTTTAGTTCTACTTTCTTGTGAAGTGGAGATTTACTTGTTTACTATTTACATATTTTAGGGTAATTTGATGGGGAATAGTGATGTTATTGATTGTGTTGAAAGCTTAGATTGTCATCTTATATCTGTTAAAAGAATATTTTTCAAAGAGGTGAGAAGTTTGGTTAAAGTTGGTTGTCGTTGGATCCACGACTATCAACTCTCATTAGTCTAGGTGGAGTCTTCTTGGTAA
>CAIGRL010125904.1:0-12033 GCA_903798325.1 Fraxinus xanthoxyloides | reverse complement strand
AGACAATTTAAAGATATAGTGAAAATAAGCGGTCTTATGATGTCAAGAATTTATTACGGTACAATTAAACACCTGTTCGGTACACATTAAAATTTTCATTTTAATTCTTCTACTCATTTTTAACTACACATTTTTCAAAAAAATAATATTTTCCATCATATCAATAACATTTTCTTCCTTTTCAATCACACATTTTTCATCAATCTACTATTCAAGAATATATTTTTTCAAAATAATGTGGCTTAAACACACCCTAAGCAATTAAACGACAATGCATTTTGATAAAAAAAAAAAATTGATGAAATGTGTTATTGAAAATTATATGAAAGTTATGGGCTACATAAAATATATTGTTAAAATTAATTCTTGATATTAAAATTAAAATTTTAGTAACTTTTGAGCTTTCCCAAACAATCACCATGTATGGTTAGTTAAAATAGAAGGTCACATCATGTCAAGATATCTAGCGGGACAGTTTGAAGGACAATAAAATTGGTTCGCGCAATTCATCAATTCAATCCTCGTGAACTCCCAAAGAAGGTCAACATTTCTCCCAATCCTCCATATGATCTGCATTTTCCAATAATCAATTAATTACATCCTCATTTTTTGGGTTCTGATACAGAGATTGTTGGGAGTATCAAGTATGGATATACTATCTGATGAACAGTCACAGATGAATGTGGAAAAGGTGGAGCCATTGCCGGACGACTTCGATCCGACGGCCGTCATTATGGAACCGATGCCGGCTGTTGTAAACGACGACGCATCAGGAATCAATGGAGAAATGAAGAGAGAAATCGTCCTCGGGAGAAATATACACACAGATTGCTGGGAGGTTAAGGAACCTGATGCTGATGATGAGGTCACTGGAGAACGGGAAGCGTCCATGGCTAGTGTCTTGGCTCGGTATCGGAGGACCTTAATTGAACGAACCAAAAATCATTTAGGTACGTAGAGTTTAGCAATTTAGTTATTTATTTTGTCCATTCATGGATATATTAATTGCTGTTTCGCCGAAATTTTTTTAGAAGGACCAAGAAATTCTTTTGTTTTACTCAATTTATTAATCAATCCTTTGATTTTCAGATTTCTGCCCAAAACAGGTTTTTCATTTATATTGTTAACTGGGTTGGTTGGAAGTGTGAACTTAAAAAATGCATATATGGAATTCTATTGTGAGTTTTTGCATGTACACTGCGATGGCGCACAAGAAGATGAAGAGAAAAGGAAAAAAACTTATACAATTCGTCATCTGGTCCAGAGAGTTTTACAGAAGATAATTTGCTCTTGCTTAGTCTAGGTTAATGAAATGCTGTGTCTTGGATCCTTGATTTCAGTAAGGAAAACTATTTATTGTTTTAAATAGAAAAAGCAATTGACAGAGGATAGAATTGAGGGATGAGGTTTAGTCTATGGATATGTAATTTGCAAGTTTCAGCCAAGACTTGGGTGTTATTTATTTGAATAAATATTAGTGTACAACATTGGTTGACAACTATGGACAATGGTTGACAAACATGTGTTGTCAAAATCATAATATATGATGTAGAAAACGACTTTTTAAAACGGATGGATATGATGATGCTAAATAGGATATTGTCAACTAATGTTGTACATGTAGTATGATTCTATTTATTTCTCTGGACAAATCGATTTCACTTGGTGTGCTATTATTGGACAAAGATTTCTGTCATTAAATTTCAAAAGCTTCACTGCTTCCTTTTGTCATTCATTTCCATTTTTTTTTGGACATCTTTTGGAAATGTTAGGTGTTTTTTATGCCTCAAATATTTCTTATTAGCTTAAAAGATTTAAAATTTCTGATAGTCTATAAAGATTCTTGAAAAAATACTCATGATTCGGGATCCTCCTCTTTTTTGGGAAGGCCTTGATACATATTAATGCTGCATTATCTCAGCAGACTTTATGAATTTATTCAGGGTTGAGAAATTTCTTTCTTGCCACAAAATCATTTTGATTTATGCTTTCACAGTTATCTTTGATTGTTCAGTCTACTACTTCTTGTATGTTAGTTTGGAAATTAGAGGTTAAACAATCGTGACACAGCTGCCCATTCATATACAACATCATTATATTGACACCATTAACAGTTCAATTATATTCATTAAAACTTCTCGAAAGAGTCGCATTCTCAAACTTTTCCAGAAATGTCAAGGTCTTGAAAGGTTTACTGATTATGACCCATGCCTGAAACATGACCGATGCCAATTCAACTGCAGCACTTAGTTGGGGTGAAACCACTGAGGGTATCCAATTGTTTACATGGATCCTTAGACATGTCCTACGAACAGATTTGACTATCTCAATTCTGATGGAAGTGGATATTGAATTACCATTTCATGTTATAGAAGTCTTCTACATTTCTGTGGTCACGTCCTAAACTGATGTTATTTAACAGGTTATCCCTATAATCTCGATTTTGAGTATGGCGCATTAGACCAGTTGCAACACTTCTCCATCAACAACCTTGGAGATCCATTTATTGAGAGCAATTATGGTGTACATTCCAGAGAGTTTGAAGTTGGTGTATTAGATTGGTTTGCTCGACTGTGGGAATTAGAGAAGAATGAATACTGGGGTTACATTACAAATTGTGGTACAGAAGGCAACCTTCATGGTATACTAGTCGGGTTAGTATTATTATAAGCTCTAGTTGAGAAATGTTCTTACATTCTCATATCTAAATCTTTCTAAACTAAAACCATTAGATGACTGGCTTGCAGGAGGGAAGTATATCCAGATGGAATCCTGTATGCCTCACAAGAGTCGCATTATTCAGTTTTTAAAGCTGCAAGAATGTACAGGATGGAATGCGAAAAGGTTGATGCTCTGGTCTCTGGTGAGATTGATTGTGTGGATTTCAAGGCCAAACTACTGCTTCACAGGGAAAAACCTGCAATCATTAATGTGAACATAGGTATTCTCTCCCCCATCCCTGCACTCACACACACACACCAAAATTAAAAGGTCCATGCAGGTGCGTGTTCAATCACATGCTCTCCACTCGATATTAATACACGCCTTATCGATCACCTTTTCCTAGGAACAACTGTGAAAGGTGCTGTGGATGATCTCGATCTGGTTATCCAAACCCTTGAAGACACTGGATTTTCACATGACAGATTTTATATCCATTGTGATGGGGCTCTATTTGGTCTCATGATGCCTTTTGTTAAACGTGTAAGTATTATTTTCTCGCCGAATTAATTGAATATCAGTCTAACATAATTAGCCGAGATATGCCCTGAGAATTATATTGTTGGTTCATGATGCCAATGATTAATACACTTGCAGAACACTGGCTAATCATCTCATCTGCTGCTGATCTCGTAACTTGACATTGTTCCCTTAGTTCAACCTGTTTTAGTGAGATAGAATAAGTTGGATCTTCTTAGTTAAATCTTCCATGCAAATGTGAATCATGACTTCTACTTGGGTTTAACCTAGAGGCCATAATTGAGAGCATGTTTTGGGTGAAAAATGGTGGAAGCTAAAATGTCCTAATCTGTGGCCCTGGATCAGTTTTTATGATAAACTGAGGTAACTCAAGGGAAGTGCCTGTAAATTAACTCGTGAAAGAATGTTCAGGTAAGTTGCACAGACTTTGTTGAAGAGCTCTATTTTAATTGATAATTTCTTGATTTTTTTGGAATTATACTCCCTTTATGGATTGTTGAATAAGTTGCTACCTAAGAAAGCTGCTAGGTTAATCATGCTGGAAAAAATGGTTTATGAACAGATCTTCTACAGATGAATACATTTATATCCTTTCAATACAGAAATACATTGAACATTTGAAATTATATTTTTAACATAAAGAACTGCATTTTGATTGTTCTTCCTGCTGATTAATTGTACTATCAGGCACCGAAAGTTACCTTTAAGAAACCTATTGGAAGTGTGAGTGTCTCGGGCCACAAATTTGTGGGATGCCCAATGCCATGTGGTGTCCAGATAACAAGATTGGAGCATATTAATGCACTATCGAGGAATGTTGAATACCTAGCTTCTCGGGACGCAACTATCATGGGAAGCAGGAACGGGCATGCACCAATCTTTCTCTGGTATACCTTGAATAAAAAAGGATACAGAGGGTTCCAGAAAGAAGTGCAGAAATGCCTTCGGAATGCTCACTATTTGAAAGACCGTCTTAGGGATGCCGGTATTGGGGCAATGTTAAACGAACTCAGCAGCACCGTTGTTCTTGAACGTCCGCCGGATGAAGAGTTCATTCGCAAGTGGCAGCTCGCATGCCAAGGAAATATTGCTCATGTGGTGGTTATGCCCAATGTTACAGTCGAAATGCTCGACAAATTCCTGAACGAACTTATTGCTCAACGTGCAACACGGTATGGTGATGATGGAAAGCATCAGTCTCCTTGTGTTGCATCAAATATAGGCAAAGAGAATTGTCTTTGCTCTCTGCACAAGTGAAGAATGCTAGGGTTTTAGAGAAGCTGCTGTGAGTTTTTTGTTTAATTTCATCTTACTTCGAACTATTTTTGGGCTAAATGAATGTTCGCTAACTTTCAGTTGATTGCTATGATCGTTTGATTTCCCGCAAGTAAACGAGATCGTGAACAAGTAATAAAGTAGTAAATATAGTGTCGAACCCACGAGGACTATATATTTGATCGAGTCAAAATTGATTCCAACTTTAGTCGAATAACAAACAAATTTTGTGATTTTTTATGCTAATCCCTAAATTATCAATTAAACTAATGAAAGTAAGTAGATGTGTTTTTCAAATATGTAAGATGCATTGTTAAGATATCGAATCCTCCTTATTTTTCAATTTTTAGTGTAATATTAAAGTGACAAATTGAAATAATTCATGTTAGTTAATGCTCCTAATTTAATTGAAAGCCTCTCTCGATAGCGATCAAACTTATTCCCCTCATATGACCCTTCTATCTCTCGGTAAAAGATGCAAACATGATAAATGCATTAACAAGTATTAGAAAACCTATTGAAACCATATAAAGTATAGATGTATATCTCTATTCTTTATCGAACCTTACAATGTTTATTATATTATGCTTAAACCTTATTGTCTTTTTCGATAACAATAAAATTCACTAACAATTCAATTGGTGATCAAACAATCGAAAAGAACGATAAAGACGATAATAAACATCCACAAATCAAATTAAATTAAAGTCAAAATAATTAATTAAAAATTAAAAATATCATAACAGGGTTCATCTCATCCTAGCAATATCTAACATATCGAAATTACAAGAAATCGTATTTAAGTGAAAATATATAACCCGAATTTTTGATAAATTGAGAAGATGAAGTTGAATCTTGAATTCTTGAATCTTTTCAATAGTTTCTTGATGAATCTCCATTTGTGCATTCTCTTCTTAGACCAAAAATCAGATTTGGATCTTCACTTGATTGAATTCTTGCAAATCCTTTCAATTCTCTCACAAAAATTATGATTTTTCCTCATTTGATGATAATAATTAATGAGTATTGAAGTATAATATCTCACCAAGATTTGCTCTTGACTAATTGTTACTTATGATTAGAGGATAGCGAAACCAACTTTGGTCCAGAATTTGGAACAAATGATGGATATGTTCGGAGATGCAGATGACAAGAATTTGCAAACTTTAATGGTTATGAATGTTGGTTGCTTCAACAAGCCTAGAACACAAAAACGGGTGGCGATAAAGTTTCCTCGAGTTCTAACGAAGTTTGAATATACTTAAGTTATCAAAAATTATGCAAGGTCTATCGAGAAAATATAAAAAAATTCAATTTGAAACAAAACAAGATTTTTAGAACACGATACATTATCAACAATAAAGTACGTAACATGAAAATAAACCATGAGAGTAGCGGGAATTTCATATCCAAAGCATTGTGAAGGCTTAAAATTTGAAGATTGAAAAATACTCATCCTATTATCAAGCTATACAAGTTAATAGGGGACAAGAAATTCAAAATATGGAGGTATATAAAATTTTACTTTATATTCGAAAGCATTACAAATATGAGATTATATGTAACGTGGTAGAGATGGACGGATGTCATATACTTTGAGGACAACCATGATATTGTAATGTAGATATCACTTACATAGATCGAAATAACAGATATGTGTTTTGGTGGTATGATAAGATGATTACTTTGATGTCACATGAAGAGCAATTTGTGAGTACTACTATAAACAAAGAGAAAAGATTTATAAGGCGGATGATAAGGTTAAAAAAAGATGCAATTCAAAATAATCATGATGTTACCATCGATGTACTATAATAAAAAAATGAAAAGCATGTGGAAGTTGAAAACTCGAAATATGATATCTATTATATGAAAAATGACAATGAAAATTAAATTAAAGATGAAAAACACTCCGATAAATTACAATCGAGCTGCACTCTCATGGCGAACAAGTTGAAGTTCAAAGGAGATTAGTCAAACATTATGAGATTGAATTTCCCAACCACAAAGGAGTCAAATATGAGGCATATCAATCAAATTAAGAAAAGAAGTTTCCCAAATCTTTTATACCATTTGAATGTCAAAAGATTTTTATAATCGCAAATAACTGAAAACTCTAATTTTATGTGTAAACAAGGGATTCAAGAATGAAAGATTGAAAAAAGTATCATTAGATATTATAGTAGAAAATGAGAAATTATGAAGAATTGAAAATAGCACCAATGACCTCTATCGAGAGCGGATTTAAGGATGAAGAATCGAACCATGCTTCGTTTATAAAGGAATGTCACGTATAAATTGTCTATGAAGAAAATATAATGAACCCACGTAGCGAAGGACTACAAAACCTATGATTAGATTGAAATCGTACTCAAGAAAGCCAAAATAATCAAAATTTTGGATTTAATTCGAAAAATAACGAATCAAAGTAACCAATAATATGCGAACGATTTGTTGACCCTTTTGATTGAATATTTGAGAATCTTACCCGGTTAATTTGAACGCCATAAGAAAGATTTTGATGAGTTCGTAATTTGTCCAACGAAGAACAAAAATCCGAAAGTAAATTATCTCTCAATTATCTCAATAATAATGTTGTTTTTTTCAATGAAATAATATGTCCTATTTATATGGAACTCATGTAAACCCTAGTTTAGACGGAAATAAAGTCTAAAAGATTACAAAAGATATCAAGAATAGAATTTTAACATAATAGAAGATTATATGAAATTTGAAAAAAATTGCGTCCCAATTGGTCTATGCAGTCACATAGTATGAACACGTATGCGACCGCAATCCTTTTAAGCTATGCAGTTGCGTATCTTTAATTTTGAATCATCATTTTCATTGTGCATAATTTCGTACCGTTTTCGGATTGTACTTGTGGACGAAAATCTGACACTCAAACTGAAAGTTATGCACGTTTTCATCCACACTGCTCGTTTTTTTTCCATATATCTTCCAAATCTTGAATCCAACGCACCTAACTTGATTCCGCTTTCATGTTATTTAGCTTGTTGCGCTCTAGCTCTTGGCCTCTGCATCTTGGACAACTCATTCCATGGTCTCCTTGATCCTCCTAAACTCTTGATGTTGTTTTTGATTTCTCTTCAAGTTGAGCCAAATCTTTGTAAGTTTGTTGCCTTTCTTGGATCACATCAAGAAATGGACATTTTTTCAATATCAATATTGATAGAAATTTTTAAGTATTTTCCTTCCAATTGATTGGTTTTCTTTTCTCAACCAAAACTTGAGAACAAGTTTTTTTTTTTTTTTTAAGTGGGAAAGAGTGATGTAAGATAATTCTATTGCAAACAGGATAAAGTTAGATATTTATAATAAGATGACTAGTTGTAATAAATTTTATCTTTTTATTCTTATTTCTTGTGTACAATATGATTTCTAATTTCTTTTAAATCAAGATTTTATTTTAGTTTCATCATATTAGTTTCTTTATTTTAGTTTTCTTATATTAATAAGATTAAGGAATAATTTTGTTTATATATACAAAGACTTTGTACACTTTTTCAATAATCAATTCACTACAATAAAATTATTCCCTACATAGTTTCTAGCTTATTATTTTATTCTTCTTTCAAAAATTTCAATTCCGCCCTCCGAACCAAATTCAATGTATCGTATTGATGATGTATTATATAACTAAGAGGAAAATAAAGAACAATATAAGAAAATTAATATAATGTATATTTTATTGAGAATCGAGACCCATATTTATAGGTTACAATTAGAAATATTTGGTAATATGGTCTTTCATAAATAAGATTTTAATTTCATCACTCTCCCTCGAATGACTATTTAAAGTGTTTTTGTCTAAAAGTATGGGATATATATAGAATTTCACTACTTGTACATAGAAAATGTATATAATATATGTTACAATGAGGAATATGGGGTAATATGGTCATTCATAAATAAGAATTTAAATTCATCACTCTCCCTCGAATGACTATAAAGTACTTTTGTTTGAAAATATAGGATATGTACATGATTTTACTACTTGTACATAGAAAATGTACATAGTATAGGATTTTGCTACTTGTAAATGGCCCAAGGGACGGGGATAGTTCAAAGAGTGACGATGATAATTGAAATCAAACAAGTTTTTATGAAACTATAATTTCATTGAAGAAATATCAAAAGTACAATTGTTTTGAATACATTAAATCCTAAAGTAAAGAAAACTTTAGAATACAAGGAAATCTAAGATTTCTTGAAGTTTATATCTTCCTCTATAAACTCTTGGAATGTTAGGAGTAAAATCAACTCCTTTGAGTTTATAAGAAGAAATTGAAAATCTTGATGATTGAAAACGATTTCAGATTTAATTTCTGAACTCGAAGGACCTTTGATGAACTTTTGATGTAGATCCATCAAAAATCATCTTGAAATGTCCATCAAGAAAGAAAATAATTTGATTTGGGTTTGTTTTGATAGGAGTAAGAATTGGGGTTTGGGGGTTTTTAAAATCCCATTATAGTCCTATGGATTGAAGATTACATGGTATCTTTTTAAGAATCGTGGTGTTTGAATGAAGAGGATTGACCTCCACAAGAAGGCTTTCTTCTTTGGGAGATGAGCTTAGAACTCGAATATTGAGTTGAGTGTTTATAAGCTTGTAATATATCCGTTATATTACTACAAATGCTTTTGAATGATCATCTAAATCAAGATTTGTTGTTTGAATTTTAAGAGAACTGGCATTAAGTATTCCATCATTGAGATTGATAGTAAAATTTGTATAACAATTTGAAAAAATCAAACAGCTTTCTAGATTTGATACTATAACATATAAAAATGAGTTTTCGAATTTGAGAAATCTCGTCTTTGAGATTTGAGAGAATATGGATGTCTAGACCGAGTCTAAACAAATGTTTGACAGCAATTTTAATAAGTCCCACGTGAAAATATTTAAATCTCTTTCTATGGGATTGAATAGTATCTTTTGAAAATAAATTTATACGAGCTGTTTGATTTTTTATAGCAAGATTTGCTCAAAAGTCTTGATAACATAATCTCGACGAAAATCAAACTTTTCTATTTCATGGATAGAACTCTTGTCTACATTTGGACTATTCCAATTATGAAGTTTTTGTTCAATTTGAGCTATTTGAAATTCATGAGGATTGAAAATGTCTATTGTTTAATTTGAATTTGTCGGAAACTTGACTTCATATCAAATTTTGAGAAGATAACATATTTGAGTAATCTATTTAATAGATCTTTTTTTTGAGGTGATGAATATATAATCCATCGAAGAGCTTTGGTTGAGAGGTTTGTAAATTGTAATAGATAACGAGTTCAATGAATCCTCTTTCAATTTCAGCAGAATTATTAACATAAATTGCAAAGCAACTTCATGGTGACTTACTTGGAGGGATAAGACCTTTATCAAGTAAATCATTGATTTCCTTTATACAGTGATCAAGCAATTCTTTGTTCATTTGAATTAGTCGAGATGTTGTAGGAATATTTGATTCATGAAAATCGGAATTGTAAGGAAGTGAAATAATATATTTCTTCATGTCCCAAAAAACATTTGGAATAGTGGAACATATCTCATTTTCAATTTTCTTTTAAAATGAAGAATCTTTCTCAATAATTGAGGGATTTTTTTAACCATTCTTCAATTTTTTGAAATTTAATTTTTTTTTGGTTGAGAAATTGAATATGTTTTTCTTAAAATTAATATTATAGATAATCTTTTAAATAGTCGCTTCTTTCAAAGAATTAACATCCTTGAAAGAAGGAGGATTTGTAAATTTTGATAATATGATATCAAAATGTTCCTTTTGGTCAATATGAGTGGAATGCACCATTCAGCTTAAAAAATGCTCACTCCGAATTTCAAAAAGTTATGAATGATATTTTTAATCATTTTTAAAATTTCATTATTTTTCATATCGATGATGTTCTAGTTTATTTAGAGAGTTTAGAACAACATTTCAAACATCTTAGTACATTCATGCATATCATCAAACAAAATGGTTTAGCTGTCTCAACTAAGTAGTCATTTGTCAAACACGCATAAGGTTCTTAGGACATCATATACATTTAGGAACACTTATTCCAATTCAAATAAGCCTTGAATTTGCAGATCAATTTCCTGATCAAATTCAAGATAAAAATAATCTATAGTGCTTTCTAGGCTGTGTCAATTATGTTGCTGACTTTGTCAAAAATATATTGCTATTTTGTGCTCCACTACTTCAAAGGCTGCAAAAGCATTCTCTACGAAGGAGTCACAATCCCACTTTAGCTGTTCAAAATGTTAAAACAGTTGTCAAATGCAATCCTTGTCTCTCAATTATTGACCATTTAGCATCTGTTATTGTTGAGACAGACACGTTTGACATAGGGTATGGTGGGGGCATTAAAGAAGATTCCAAAAGAGTTTAGTCAAGAACAGCTGGTGAGATTCCATTTAAGGGTGTTGACCGACCCTCAAAAGAATTACTCATTAGTCAAAAAAAGAAATTTTATCAATAGTCTTATGCATTTCAAAATTTTCAAAATGATTTAATTAATAAAGAATTTATATTAAAATAGACAGTTTTTCAGAGAATTAACTTTCTTGTAAGAAGGGGGATTTGTAAATTTGAAGAATATCTCTTGAACAAAAATATTTGTAGTAAGTCCTTTTGAATCAACTTGAAAAGGATAAATTTGAACAATGAAAAGAGTATCAAGTATAACTTCTTGGTCCAAATCTTTGACTAAGTAAAATATATTTTTGAAACAAATGTTGAATTACAAACATGAGTTTTTGAAAGTTTATATTGAATATTGAGTTTTTTTTTTCACAGCTAGCACCATAAAAATTCTCTCAATAGTTTTTTCAAAATATTTTATAGGGATCGGTACTTCAATAATACAATTTTGATTAGCATTAGAATCAACTGAGACTCTAGAAGCAAGCTTGAATTCTTTATTGACTACAATAGTCATATTGTATTACCATTTTTGAAGTTGAATACTATTGATGACATTGATCTTTTCTTCTTCAGTTTGAGGAGTTTCATGAGAAGAAGTTTCGTCGTCGGAAGAGGAATCATGATTAGAAGTATTCTCTTGTTCCAAATTTTTGGTCTTTAAGAGAACAACTTCTATACGAACATCTTTCATTTGACGTTCAAGGATTGAGATTTGAGATTTCATTTCATTGGTTTTTGAACATAATTCGGAAATAGTGGATTTTGACAAAGATGATTGTCTAGTATTAAATCTATTTAATATATCTTTCATATTAAATGGTTTTACTGTGGATTTTGAGGTATTTGGTAAAAGAAGAGAAAAATTATTCTTTAATTAAGGATCTTCGATCTTCTCAATTATTTATCGAATAAGTTTTTTTAAAGAACATTTATGGTTTTAGAACCACAAACTTCTATTCCTTGGCTTGAAGTTGAAGAGGAATTTGAATTGGTTTCAACATCAAAGTCTTGATGATGTTGATAAACAAATTCGAGTTCAGAATCGTTTGAGTTTTCACCAAAACTAGAATTGAGTAAATTAAGAAGTTCTAGTTTAATATCTTCA
>CAIGRL010125878.1:0-18400 GCA_903798325.1 Fraxinus xanthoxyloides | reverse complement strand
GGTTTACGTGTAAAATAATTTATTGTACGAATATATGGTTGAAAATGAATATAAAGAAAAAATAGTTTCAAAATAATGTGAGACAAATATGAGCTAAATACAGATATATAATACTTTGATGTGATTTTAATTTTTTTCTTAATATTGTTTAATTCTCGGATCGAACACGCAACCGGTGCATTATAAACGAACATGCATGAATTATTTTTTACATTAAATTTATATGATTGAAAATGACTTTTAGAAAATATTTCGAGCATGTTCGAACCCCATTTTTTCTAAAATGCATTTTGGAATAATGATTTGATGAAGAATGTGCGGTTAAAAACAAGAAATTTTTTTAGATTTACTTGTAATATTGTTTTATCGAATAATGTTTGATAGAAAATAAGAGGAAGAAAAATTTATTTTTGAAATAATGAGTAGCAAACAAGGACTTCACAAATGAGTAATACCATATGCACACAATTGTGAACATATTGACGATGCGGAAAAGAAAACGAGAAAAATAAGAGAGAAAGAAATTAGTCATAAATCTCAAATTCAATCTGTACAAATGAAATCAATTAATAATATCCGTGTCATAAATCTCAAATTCAATCTATACACTCTGATGCACAATTAGAATTACTCTTCACAAATAAAATAAAACACAATTAGAATTACTCTTCACAAATAAACATTTATTTTATTTGTGGCAACAAAACTTATCCATCCCGTACAATTCAAATCTCATCATCAAGTAGGAAATACTGCAGCAAAGGTCCTCGGTTATACACTTGCATTAAGTTGGTCTTCAACCTAAAAAGTCGAAAAGTACAAAGTTAGTTAAAGATAATACTCTCCATTACTTTGTATTTTTCAATTTGATTAAAAGTTTAAGCATTTATGTCACAAAATAAAATATAAGAATAATTCATGAAATTGCAGGCAAACATTTCCTTGAAAACGAAGTAAGCACATTTGGAATGAAAATGTTTCAATAGAAGTCTACATTGACAAATGTTGAAAGATCCAATTGAAAATCTGCATGTAAGTCAAGGACTTCCACTACAATTTTTCCAATTTGGTACCTTTAGTTGTTGTTTAGGGAAATTAAAATCAAACTTTTAGTAGATTTTGATATAAATATGTTGTTAAAAAATTGTTAATATCATGAATTATGTGATTAAAATTAATTATTAATTTCAACTTCTCTATTCGCTTCTTGACACTTCTTCTATTTGTAAATATTTATGTAACTCCCTACGTACGTCATGTACGAGTAGCAACACTCTTTAATTCTAAGAATAATGCTAGTGCTAATGCTACTTATACATAATGGTTTACATACTGATAATGCAATTTTCTTTCTGTTGTTAAAAGAAATTATGATTCAATTATATCTCATCTATTTGAAAACAATTATGTACAAGCATCATTATTCTTATTATTCTTCTAATTTAAGTTGATCCTCATTATTTCTAAAATACATTTTTATTTACTCTTCTTTCCAATCATACATCATTCAATAAAATAATATTACATGAAACTCAAATTTTTTTCCTATTTTTTAACGCACATTCTCTATTGATTTACTATTTCAAAATTCATTCTACACAAAAAATAAGGCTCGAACAGATCCTAAAAACTAATTGTGCTACATATATACAACAATTCACGTAATAATTTATATACACTCTGATGGGGTAACATGTGATCGAGTCAAATTTTCTTCAATCAAATAAGAAAAAAACATTCTTGCTCTCTTTGACACCTATATGAATGTAAATTATTAAGTAATTTCTTTATATACAAGTAACGTTATTCTTTTGGAAAATATTTTTTTATATAATTATTTACAATATTTTATATAATAATAACGTGTCAAAATATAAGCGGAAAAGTTATTTAATTGATAAAATTTTGATTCAATAAAATTTCATCATGTCATTTATTGTTAAGTTATTATGTACACGCAATACGAACTTTATTGTTTAGCCCCCGTTCGTTTCTCATTTTTCATTTATAAAAATGAAAAATATGATCATTATCCATCACATTAAATCATCAATTTTGAATTTATATTTCTTATGTGAATGTAATAACGACTATATTTTTCATTCTCATTCTGCAATAATGAGAATATATCGGGGCCTAAATACAATACTTTACACAGACACCTTCCCCAACTCACCCAACTCCGCACCCGCCCCACTGTTTATATAAATACCCAGCAGAGATACGTAATTCCCAATTTTCTCATGTCAATTCTCAGGTGAAACGGCGGGAAATCCATTTTTCCCCCAAAACCTCCCTCCGATACCCTTTTCCTTCAAAACCCTAATAAAAAACTCCCACTCCCCGCACAAAATTCAATTTGACCGCAGAAGCAGAGAAGGAGAAATATTTTATTTTCTCCACCATGGCTAATTTTCCGTCAAATTTGTTACAAATTCAAGAAGGAAAAAAGGGATTGAAACCGCATTTACATGATGCAGAAGAAGATGACCTTGGAAGGGGAAACAGGAGTCTCAAGTACGTCCCATTGTCTGATGTGTATTCTGCTACTTCTCCGTATGTCAGCGCTAGTGGATCGAAAAAGGTGAAGGCCACCCGGAAATTGCCGTTGCTCCCTCATATCAACAGTTGTGGTCAGATAAAAGAAGAACCTATGATGTACGAGATTCCAAGGATGATTCATGTCTACTCACGGCGCCGAAAAAGGAAAGAAAAAAAACTTTCATTTTTTGAGAAGTTGATTTTGAAGGAGACCAAGAACGAGGAAGGCGATAGTGAAGAAGGGATGGAAAGTGGATTCATGCAGAAGAAGCAGAAGACGGTAGGGGATAACGAGGAAATGGAATTGGGGGTATATTGTAACGAGTTAGGTACATTAGATGATCGATTGGGGTTAGGAGAAACACAAAATAATGTAAATAAAGTAAATAGTAGGAAAAATTGGAACTTGGACAGTAAAGTTAATAAAAGTGGGAGTCTTAGGAAGCGGAAAAATATTGACCGTGTTTGTTTGGGAAACGGATTGAAGCATTCGGGGGCTGTTCGGATCAAGAAATGGGTTTGGTATGCCATTTTCTTTTTCTTTTTCCTTTTTTCCTTTTCTCTCTTTACCTAATTACTCGTGGTTAAAATTTTAATCTATTTAATGATTATTATTTTGGTTATTCAATTGAACCTTATTACTGGATACAGGTTGAGTTTTGAAGGTGTTGACCCCAAGAAGTTTATTGGTTTGCAATGCAAGGTATGAGTTTTATTGAACTTAAATACTGTATCATACAGGTATCAAGGATTTCCTGTCTTCTTGATGTGTGTATTTTGTTGCTTGTTCACAAAAAGGACCTTGTTATAGATTATGTATTCTCATAAAACCTTATATGGGCACATTTTTTATACAACTGGATGGTATATGTGGCACTTTTTGATTTCTAATTTTTATATTTATGTTTTTTTTTTGGCAAATGTAATTTGATAGTCATCTGGAACAGGTGTTCTGGCCACTGGATGCGGATTGGTATTCTGGTCATGTTGTCAGTTACATCTCTGAAACTTCCAGGCACCATGTAATAATCTTTTACCTCAATAGTTTGAGCTATATATGTATTGTGGGTATGCATGGGATATTATCGATGAACACTTTGGTAACGGCCTTGTAAATGTAGGTGAAGTATGAAGATGGAGATGAAGAGACTTTGAATTTATCAAATGAAAGAGTTAAGTTTTATGTATCTTCTGAGGAAATGCAGAGTTTGAAATTGAGGTACATGGACAAGAGCTCAGAATCTGATGGAATAAATGTGAATGAGATGGTGGCCTTGGCTGCTAGTTTGGATGATTGCCATGAGCTTGAGCCTGGGGACATAATTTGGGCAAAACTTACTGGTATGTCTCCGTCTGCTCTTGATTTTACATAATGTTGAAAGTACATGTTTCCAGAAGATGTTATGTTCAGACAATCCTGGTATATGTTGCTTTATACCTAGACATGCATTGAAATTTACTGATCTTGAAGAAGTAATGCAGAACGATATTAGACTACAGTTATTTATCATCCCATTGTAATGAGCTGCTGCAGTCAATCACATGTCAAACAGTGCATTTGGAGCATGGATACAGTGATTTATGGTTGTGCACTTTGATAAATATTCATTCATAATTGGAAAATCTACAATGCACTTCGTAACATGTAGCTTTGATATGAGAAACTTGTAGAACCATGCAAAATGTCCAGTGTCATAAATCTCTTAGTACTTGATAGCATACTTTTAAGTCTCCCAACTATGAAAACAATTATTTGTAGAACATTAGTCTGTCCATTCAAGAAATGTAGACACGATAGCATTCAAAACATAAAATTATGAAATAAAGGATGTTAATTGCACTTAAACTAACCAAATGTACCTCTCATCTTAACTGAAGAAAAAGACTCTGCAAAGCAACAACTTTGTTTGATAAGAAAAAATCTTCTTAATTAAAGAAATACAGTTATTATTTATAACCTTATGTATATGTTGCAGTCAATTAGCAAGAGCACATGACATTCTCTATCAACAAAAATAAAATAAAGTCACTCGCACTGAAGGTTGAGTATTTCAGTCTCCATACCTGTGTCTGAGAAAAGGGTTCGAATAAATTAACTAAAAAATCCTTTCTTTCTTCCAACCTTTCAATCTTCCCATTCACTTCCAACGAAATAATATATAGAAAAAACTAAATCTTTCCAACGAAGAACAATTAGAGTAACATCAAAACCCATAAACTCTTTCGATGTAGAGGCCATAAAGACACTTAAACCTATTATCCCATTTCCATTCCCATACTAAAAATATAAGGATGGTCATCTAAAAATTTGCTACAGTTATTATGCATTAATAACAATTAGCATCTAATTAAGGAAGTTTCTAATCTAGAAACTGTTAACTTATTGCCGATGAAAAAAAGATGAAAGAAGTACTTGTTTTGTTAACTTGTCATCACTCAACCTTTGTAATCAAGATCGCAGATCTGGACTAGTTTCCAATGGAGTCTACATAGAACTTTCATAAACTCCTTCCCAATCCTTGCTTGACTTTCCTCATTTGATGACTAATATTGGTATTTAAAAGGCCAATCTTTCATTTTGCAGATTCTCTATGCACTCAATCGTTAACTGCTCTGCATTATTAGCTAACATGCTATTATTTTTCAACAATGCAAATGTTTTAATGGATTTTATAATTTCTGTCGATTTTTTTCGGAAATTAGCGGTGGCATAGTATTCTGCTGCTTTGTTTTGATACTATGATCTATCTCTGGGTTCTTTTCGTTTTACTTATGTGGTTTGCTAATTCTTATGTTCTTGTTTGGGTGCAAGTTCAGCTTTTTGAGAGGTTGCACATTTGTCTTTTGGCTATTTATCAACATCCATTGTACACTGTCTCTGACACAGGACATGCTATGTGGCCATCAATCATTTTGAGTGAATCTCTTGTCGGTAAACACAAAGGTCTAAATAGAATTTCTGGAGGAAAATCAGTCCCAGTGCAGTTTTTTGGCACACATGATTTTGCTAGGTATGTAATTTTTAATGGGTTCGCAGGAATTTATTTTTTTCCACTGTGGTCTTCAGGCAGGAGATCCTCTAGTAATTAATATCATCAAGCTGGTTGAGGTTGTCTAATGCAATTTCCATATTTTGATCTTCAGGGTTACAAGAAAACAAGTTATTTCATTTCTCCGAGGACTTCTTTCTTCCTGTCACCTAAAGTGCAAGAAACCAAATTTTGTTCGAGCATTGGAGGAAGCAAAAATGTAATTTTTATTTACTTGAGTTCCTTAAAGTTCGTATTTCTTCTATTTATCAATTACTTATGAGGTTTAAATATGACCGGTATTGGATTCTCACTGCCAAATTCATTTAAAAGGTACTGAAAAAATGTTTGAGAGTTCAAATGCAGTATTCTGGGGATCAAGATTTTGACTGTGTCTGAATTACACATTGTAGTATTCTGTGATATGGTTTTAATCTCTTCCAAAGCATTTTGGAAATTAATCTTTTCTCTAATTATATATATTTTTTCTTAATCTTCCAACCGTCAGTCCCCTTCCTCATTTTCGTGTTTTTATTTTTGATCTCAAACTCATTAGCCCAACTTTATTTTTATTGAGAGAGCTTCACTCAGAAACTGTTATGTTTGGAGATAATGTGGTAAGGACCTGTAACACCCTTTACATAGAAAAAGAACCATATCTGGATATGCACCTGTGGATTGAATTTGAGGATGTGGCTTGTTGAACTTCATTCGTGCATGTCTTGCTAGTTTTATAAATAGGAAGGATCAGTTCTTAATTGAAAAGATACACTTTATTATGTAATAGGTGATGCGACCTTAGAAGAACAGCCACCAAAAATTATTTGGTGAGTACCCAACACTAGGTATTGTATCATGATTAAAATGTTGTTAATTGCCTCTTTTGGAAATAAATCAGGTTACGTGTTGCTTCGTTGTCTTTAAACTCAACTTAAGACTGAAAAATGATGGGTGAACAGAATTTTTGCGGCACGAAAGAGAAAAAGGTGGAAAGTGAATAGAAGATCTGAAGGAAAAGAGAAGGAAGTGGAGAGGAAGAGGAGGAGGAACTCAATGGAGAAAAATGAAGTAGAACGAAAATATAAGCAATCACGGCACACATTCTAGTCCACACAATTTGTGTCCCTCAAGGCTTATAAGATAGCCACTTATTTGCTAAATATGCTCATAATACGCGAATTTTAATGATTATGTTCTTACTTATTTTATATGAGATATAGGCTCATGGGCATACTTTATTGCACGTACATGTGGAATGTATGGAATGTATGAACACTTGAAATATATAAATAATGATGGCCAAAATATTACAAGGATTGTTCAAGATCATCCGAGCAAGAAATGAGCTGACTTAACAGCCTTCTTGTGTTAGTTCCTTCAGCATGGACGAATGGTTAGGGCCCCAAAACTGCCCAGCTGCCCCGTGGGATCTGGTTTGGAGGGGAAAATTGCCATCCCTATGAACGGTTAAGGGAGAATCAAGTAGGAAGAGGAATGGAAGCATAAGAGGGAAATTTATATGCTAGATAGTTGGTAGTTGAAATCTTTCCATACCATTTTACTATGTGACAACATACGATCTGCTTTCTTCATTTTCTTAATATGTTAGATCTATGTGGTTTTTAATCTGCACATAAGAAAATTCACCTTGGTTCTCTTACTGAGCCTAGTTCAATCGATCCATTATCTAAATGACATCATTTTAGATCATGGATCCTATGGTTAACTAGTGTGCTGATCATTATGGGTATGGAGAACAAGATGAAGGGGTTTGCTCAGCGAGGGATTTACTAAAACATCTTGTATAGCTTTGGAATCTTGTGCAAAGAAAGAATGATATCTTATTTGGGTGTCAATTTTGTTGCATATCTCAAAATATAAGTTAAATCAATTTATTGCGTCATGAGTGTTGATTTATTGGAAGATACTAGTAATTGAAAAAGACAAATACTTCATGTTCGGACCTATTTGATAGGAATTTGAGGTGTGGCAAATCCATTGGATTTTGTTACCTTGGATGTTTGTTGCTAATTAGGTGTCCTAGCATACGCATGGATAAATTTGGTTCCTGATTTCTTGTTGGTTCTCTGTCTCTAAACTTAGGTTCTAAAATGCGTACTTCATGGCGATGCGTTATTGTTGAGTATCAAGTATTACAAGTATATATGTGCCTATGCGAATGCATAATTATGTGTTTTTCAATCTGTAATCTAAACTAATATATAAATAAAATAGTTCATTATTTAAACTTTATACATATTTTTCAAATTAAAAAAAAAAGAAAATCATAAATACTACAATTACTTGAACCTTATTCATATTCTTCAAATTTTCAACAAAAAATATTGCTCAAAATCATAGTAATGCAATTCCTTGGTAATTAATTCACGCAATTAGATTAGACAAACACCAGTTTAAAAAAAAATCTTAAATCTTGTTTAACTCTTTATCGATTCCAATTAAATCTCCTCTTTTTCATCCAAGTCACCATTCCTGTCATCTGATGCACAATTATCTTTATCAGTCTCCCTTATTTTAATTTGAGAATTTCTATTACCGCTTATAGATGGTAACATATCATTCTCAATCTCCTCCTAATCATCACAACCATCAACCATCAAAGATTGTGCATTACTAGCATACCTTTTTATTAAAATTAGAGGAAGACTGAAGAAAGAAGCTCAGGTTCGACATAGATAGTTTGCAACTCTATAAAAAAATTGTTTTGATTTTTTTAAAACGCTAAAATCCTACAGATTGTTGTATAGCATTCATGGGCTTGGGTGATTTGGATAAATTTGATGTTTTTTGGGCTCAATTTGTTTTTTTAAAGTTATAAAATGGGCTGAACTTTGCTAGCTTAATTTTGACAATTTTTATCAGAAATGTGTGTGCATTGTGACATTTAAGCGTGCATATGTGGTTAACGAAATGTGTTAACCGCATTATCACTTGCATGTCCCGTGTGTGAGGCATTTCGAAAAAGTTTTGAGCATATGCACACATTTTAGAACACTAAGATGTTTTATTTTCATTTCCTCCTGAAAATCGGTGGCATCCAAAATTTCAGTCGTATATAAATTGTGAATGTTTAATTAGACAATTTTTTTTGCATGTGAAGAAGATGTTGAGTAGCCTGGATGTAATGACATTTCTTGTTATTTGCATTTAATTGTCGGATTTGAGTAAGAGTAGAAGTTTTGCAAGAAACTTATTAAAGTGTGTTTGGATTCATCAGGTATCTTAGTGAACAGAAGCTCCCGAAAAGAATGTTGCGACTGCGAGATGGCGTTGATGGTGATGATCATGATTGTGAAAACGGAGGGGAAGAAGAATCCGGCGAGGAAGAGTGCGTGGATAATAAACAGATACAGAGGAAACTTGAAGACCTTAAAACTTTCCCATTTGAAGGAGGGGATTTGCGAATTCTAAGCCTTGGTAAATCTCTATATATTAACACTGTTGCATTGATGCAATGATGAAAGATTGCAGTGCTACACTAGTGCACTATGTTGTATGTGCATGTTGTTAATTTTTATTATATAATATAAGTGTTTAATGTTTATGTCTAAACTGTCATTGGACTTTATATGCATGAGGCCGCAATTAGCTGTGGTTGAGCTTTTGTGGTTCCAAAACCTAGGATTTCCTGTTCTTCCCTTCGTTTTTATTGTTCAATAGTTCCATACCTGTTGTTTCTGCAACATCAGAGGATTGCATCACTTTACTAATTAATTTCATTTACATATGTGAATAAAATACAATTTTCCATGGCAATTAACAACTCATCTAATGAATGTCAAGTGGCGCTGTGATGTCATGCAGGAAAGATTGTCACAGACTCTGATAATTTCCAAGATGAGAGATTTATATGGCCGGAAGGCTATACTGCCACGAGGAAGTTTCTTTCAACAACAGGTGGGTTGTTATTTGAAACTGTCCTTTTAGTTTTATCCAAATCTTAATTATTTCTTTTGCTGGACATCTGAACTTTTGGTTTCATCAAAATTTTCCTTTTTTCGTGTTGATTTTGTGCATCAGATCCAAGTGTTTGTACCTTATATAAGATGGAAGTACTGAGAGATGCTGACTCAAGGACCAAACCTCTATTTAGAGTTACTTCAGACAATGGAGACGAGGTATATATAGTGCATTTATGTTGATTCAAAATAATTAATTTGTCACCACTCCTAATTCCTCGTCTAGTATCCCATAAAATACATTTTTTTTTTGATGGATGAGTATTCATTTTGTTCTAACCATTATAAGTGATTTCAAGTTGGTAGATAACGGCATTCAATGTATCCAAGCGGCTTCTAGTAGAGAATTTATTATCTTTACTGCAATATAATGTGCATTTATTGAGCACATCTTGTCTACTCGTAATATTTGGTCTTTGTTCCTTTATATATCGCCTTTTGAACTTTCCAAAGTAGCTTTCTTTAACCAGTTTTTGCATTTCAGTACTTTCAACCGACGATATATCTATAATTTATAATATATTAAGTATCACACGAGTTTGAGAACCATTTTTTGGACAACTTTATCCGAGTTATATTTAAATTATTTCAATAATGGCCTTGTGCCTATTAATCGTCATGTTTTATTTATACTCAATTTTTTTTTAAACAGTATTCCTAATTCACATATTATAGATTTATTGACTTCTTCCTCGTAATCCTGAAATACATATTTCAATAATACCTATCAATTCTTGGACTTTATAATTTTAGAATGAAATGTTCTTCACTTAACCCATTAAAGTAAAAGTTAAAACCTTATTTAACCCACTAATTTAGAGATCATTTTAGCTTCTCAAATTCGTTTGACTCTTTATGTCTTTTGTTTTTGGTTGATTGATTTTGGATACACCTTTTTTTTTTTTTTGTTTTATCTCTCTTTTGGAGGATTGGGTTGTTGACTAATTCTTTGTAATATGTGATTAGTGTTTAATTGAGCTTTTACCTTTTATTGAGTTTCAAGCTGTTTAAATCTTTTGTTCATTTGATTGGCCATTTGTTAACTTTTTATATTCATTTAGTTTTAGAATGTTTTAAAACTTTTAATTATTCAATACATGATTAGATTTTAATTAAGAGTTTAAATTTCTGTATTTAATATGTTTGAATTTTTGAGTTCATTTGATAGGTCAGTTTTTAACTTTTGATATTAATATATTCATTCAAAGGAGTGAGATATTATGAAGGAAATTTTCGATTAGTTGAAAATTATTTGAAAACATTAATAATTGCGTTTAAGAAATTCAAGGTTTTCTATGCATTAATCCAAGGTTTTACCCTATTTTATGACAAATAAAATCAAGATCATAAGTAGTTGGAATGAAGTTATAAATTCGTTATTTCATGAATGTTATTATGATTTTGTCAAAGATAGCAATCTGGATAGAGCTAAAGTTTAAGTTTTATTATTTTATTTTTATGTTACATTATGTGAAATTCATGAAAAAATGAAAAACGATTTTTATAAGCAATATAATCATCAATTAATAATAATCCAACATGTCAAACTAAAAATCTTAGAATAACGTGCAATGTACTTTCACCACGACTAGTTTTCTCAAGTAATTGGGTTTTTTCTAGTATACTTTTTTGCAATTTTATTTTAATTGCATAAATCCTTTTTGATTTGATATGTTCTTTGTTTTGACCGAGGAGTAAAGGGGCCTGGCGTGTACATGTCTAAACATAAATGATTTAGCTTTATGTCGACACACTTTCTCCACCGATTTCATTGATTCGAGCCTCACATACAATACACCCTATTTTATCTTTTGGATATTGTCATGGCTTCATGTACTAATTTCTCCTCACTCGTTACTAATTTTTTCATTTTTGAACTCACATGACATTTGAATTTCTTTTAATTACACTTGGAACATGGTAATTGTGTAAGATCAAAATATGATCAAATGAACCATTTAAATTTCATAGATAATCACTCCTACCCAATTAATTTTTTCCTTTGAATTCATATTTACTGGTTATCTTACATCTGCTTAATGCAGCTTTATTCTTTTTGTGTGACAAATGTTTTGCAGTTTAAGGGGTCCACCCCATCTGCTTGCTGGAATAAAATATACAAAAGAATTAGGAAGGTGCAAAGAAGAAGTCCTGATTGTGATGCTGAAGTTGAATCTGAACGGGGTTTTGAATCTGGATCTGATATGTTTGGTTTTTCACACCCAGAAGTGTCAAAACTTATAAAGGTATGTCACATGAACAACACAGCTGTCTTTATAAGTGATTCCAACTTCGTTATGATACTTGGTTACAAGTACTTATATACAGGAACTTGTCAAGCCTTGGATATTTTGAAATTTTTCTACTCAAAAGGAAAAATATGATTTTTACTGTCATATCCAGTTTTTTCACTCAAAAAATAATTAAAAAGTATTGAATGGAAATATGAGTATAAAAATGTGGATTTTTTTTCCTCGTAACATGGAAAACATTTGAATCTTGTATATTTCAAATTATGTAGATATACTTGTGCTTCCCCAATTTAAAGTCAGAAAATGTTTTCACCATGCATTATGAAATTAAAGCCCGTATAGGCATATGGCCTCGTCTCCTCTTGCAAACCAACCTAATCCCTTACCATTCCCCTTGAAACCTCACCTTCCTCAGGTCAATTTTCTTCCTCTCGACCCTCTGCTGGGATGGATACCATTTTTTTTTCTAAACAAAGCCCTTGTTTGGCATCCATTTTTTTCATTCTCATTCTCATTCTTCATTTCAATCACACATTCTATCAATAAAATAATATTACACATAAACCTAAAAATTCTCCTTACTTTTTAACCACACATTCTTCCATCAATCACTATTCAAAAACTCATTTTTTCAATAAAATGGATGCCAAACGGGGGNGCCTAAGGAATGCAATCAATTGAATAGAAGAAAAATATAGAAAGTTGTGTTCAAGCTCACACCAACAGCATCCAGATTTTACAAGTACCAACAGAAAATTAAAGCCCCTGTTTGGCATCCATTTTATTTCTCATTCTTTTTCTCTTTCTTCATTTCAACCACACATTCTATCAATAAAATAATATTATACATAAACCCAAAAATTTTCCTTACTTTTAACTACACATTCTTCCATCAATCACTATTCCAAAACAAGTTTTTCTACAAAATGGGTGTCAAACAAGGGCAAAGTATCACCATTACCTTAGTAAGTTTTCTGAATCCACCAAAGAAGGTTGATAGGGCTTAGGATTCCCCGACCGTATATAAATCAAACTCACGAGAACAAGAGGAAGGAGGCATAAACCTAACTTTTTAAAAGGAAAACAATGCAACATATAAGATAATGAAATAAATGGAGAAGTACTACTTCCTATACAAAGAATGGAAATGAAAAAGCAAACTAACGTCATCTAATGCTAGGAAGTCCATATCGGTTCGTCTGTACAAGAGCACAAAGTCGTCTTGGTGGGTCAAGCGATTCATACTTCTTTTGATAGGGGTGATTCCAACCATCGAATGCAAGTGAATCGACAACCTTATTCCCCTCAAGATACACGTGGAAAACACTATCACAGTCAAATAAAAGGTGTTGGATGAGGATGATCTGAATCTCCCACGGTCCTCCATTCCTAATGATGCAGTAGACGGATACATACGAGTCATCTTTCATCCATATGCTAGATAATCCAAGCCGGCTAGCAAGTGAAATTCCATCATGTAACTCAGCCTCCAAAATAAGGAACCTGCATATGATGACGAGAAAGCCCTAATGCAGGTACCATTATGGTCTTGAATAATACGCCCCATTGCTAGCAAAACCATCCTTAACGCATCCATCGATGTTGGTCTTGTAGGATCCTACTGATGAAGCAATGAACCAAAATAGAGGGTCTAGGGAGGAAGAGTCAAAGAAGTACAGAAAGGTGGGCGATAGTTAAAGTCCCCACGCAATGAATATGTCGGAATAAATGGCTCATGTGGAGAAGCAAAATCATGCGGTGTACTCTCTAAATGATCCACTTGAGCTCGATGCATCTCCCGACTCCCCGTGCTTCGCATAATTTCTCTCAATCCATAAGAACTAAAATATCAATAAAGGAGTGATAATGTGAATGCACCCATTTCGCAAATCATTGCCCGAATATCTCCATCTCTGGAACCGTTGTCTAACTCCTCATGATCTCATAGGTACCTAAAAGATATTCCCAAAATGATGATATACCTGATTAGAAATTGTGCTGCTTTTGAAAATGTGTGCAATAGTCTCGATCTCGGAACAACACTGACAATGGGAGGCCATTAGACAATCGATCCTCCTTTGAATGACCACATCAATCGGTATCAAATCCTGTTACAATCTCTGCTAGAAGGAAATTATAGTGGTATGATGGAGCACCACATCAGTCGATACCTTCGACTACCAACTGACTTGGTAGTAAAACTACCATTGGGTGCGTCCCTCCAAATCAACAGATTTTGGACTTCTACTGAGAGAGGTATAGCCCTAATCATCTCAACTATAGATGGTGGCAAAGCTTATAACTGTCCCATCCTACGCTATCATAAAAATCTTGCACCTTCTCAAATGTGTGCTGTCGGTGTAGGAATAAGGACGTCAAAGTTGCTTCGTCCGTCGAACAATAGTGCCTTTTTGCACCAAGATGCCATGCAATGTGTGACTCAGCCTTTGGTCTTCCAACTTCAACCTTCTCCAAACAGGTGGAGCTGAATATGGGACTACTGCTAATAGAGGGTGAATTCCCTTGTAATATTTGCCCAGTAAGGACTGATCCCATAACAATCTCTGTGAATTGAAAAGCCACTGAAGTCTTAGGGAAGAGGTATGATAAATGTCATACAATCTCCAGAAGCCTAGTTATCCCTCATCAGTTGGAAGTCAAAGCTCCTTCTATCTCCTCTACCGTAACCTACTCTTCAGACCCTTAGAGTCAAAGGAATTGTGCAATTATACAACTTTTCTCCCCACAGCCTTGGGAGGCTGCATAATTTGAAATAGATAAAGTGGTATAGAGGAAAGAACGAATTTCAATAGTGTAATCTGGCCTATAAGATAATAGACATGGAGCGCAACATGATATTCTATTCCTGACCTTCTGAATAAGGTCATCATATAAGAAAGTACGTTTAGCCCCCTTACATGAATCCCCAAATATATAAATGGTCGTTGTTGGTGCTTGAAGCCAGTTCCTCCACTCTCCTAATCTGGCTAATGGAGGCCTTTGGAGGTAGTATAAATTCACTCGTCTCTATTTACCAACTGATAAGAAACGTCCTCATAATGCTCCAAATAGGCAAACACTCTAGTAATCTCCGGATGTATTGCTTATGGCCGTTAGCGAATATAATCATGTGATCAACAAAAGAGAGAGATGATACATGATTACTACCTCCATGCCTATAACCCATAATAGGGAAAGTCTGGAGCCACTGCTTGAGTAGGCGAGAGAAGTAATCCGCAGCAATGATAAATAGGTATGGCGATATAGGATCTTCTTTTCGTAGCCCTTGTGAGGAGGGGAATAAACTATAAGGGCGGCCATTCAGGAGTGGATGAGGGGAGAAATTTTCTTTTTCTTTTCCAATTTTTCCTAACTTTCACAAAGATATTGGGTGCTAACGTGTTATATTGCTAATACGCTGGGGAACCCCAATGCATTTTTTCCATTTTCAAATTTAAATGTTGAAGGTTTTGTTTGACACTTTTTTGTTATATGCTAGTCTTCCAATATACGTGATATATCCATTATGGAATTTTAATTTTTGTGATTTCCTGGCATGCGAGCCACACGGTTCAAGACAGCGTTTGGATGTATGATCCTTGATTTCTAATCCAGTTAGTGCTTGGTAAAGGATACAGCATGATTTTTGGTTTCCAGTGCTTTCCCATTATGAGAGATGGCGATTCAAGTCTTTCAGAGTTATGAGATTCTTTATGTACTGATCATCTCTGATGCTTTTCTTACTATTAATGTTTTTGGTATTGACAGGAATTATCAAATGGCAGAATTTTCTCTGAATCCTCCCAGTCTTCTTCTAAACGACACAAAGGCTTGCCTTCTACTTACAGGCCTGTTCATGTAGAATGGAAGGACCTTGACAAGTGCAATGTTTGTCATATGGATGAGGTAAAGCTGCTTTCTATATATAATTTCAACTCTTAAGCTTGGAGTTGGATGTTGCATTTTATCAATATATATTCTCTTTACCTGTTTACTATAGCATAACAGAAAAAGAATACCACTTAACTTGTTTTGAAAGATGTTTAATGGCCTTATTTGCCATTTTTCTCAGTCATCTAGCATATCTGAATTCCAATAGGTTGGGTTCTTCTAATGTTGATTCTTTGTCTCAGGAGTATGAGAATAATTTGTTTCTGCAGTGTGATAAATGCAGAATGATGGTAAGTATGCATTCTCTTTCTTGTTAGTATTCTCAATCGATTTTTTGCTGTGATAAGATGCATCTGTACAGCAAATAGGACCTATTCTTAGGCAAGGAATTGGGTACTAAAGAGCTTTGCAATTGTCCATTACACTGTAATTACAATTTTGGGCATCAAGCTTTTAGGGAGTTTCCTGTTTCGAGTGTTTTTGTAACAGCATGAAGTTACTGTTTTTCTGAACTTTGAATTGAGGTCATTGAATGTTCTGTTGCTTCGCGTTGGCAGTGCCTCGTTCTTTTTGGTCAAATTACTTGCTTAATTCCACTTAACTGGTCTGTGAAACTAAAGCCCATCCAATAGTGGTACTATGGTCTTCTGGCGTTTTTTAATCATATTATTGGAGTTAAACTAATTATCAGTATGATCTCTTGTTTATCGTTATGGAAAGCTTTTTACTGCAATAATACACGTCCAAAAACCATTGAAATCTAGGGAAAAAATTAAATTTTCTCATTTTTAAATATTGAAAGTTGTGATCAAATGTCTAGTTGATGTTTTAAAAATGATTGCTTTTGTCTAGAATTCCAGTGAAAATAGCTTCCCATGGGATCTCAAGGCCATACTGTCTCTTAAAATATAGATATATTCAGGACTGCTGTTTTATTATGATTGTCCCTGTCCTGGTGTGTTCAATTACCTTTGAGGTTTCATATTATCATTTTTTTTTCTTTTTTGTCCTCTCCTTTTCCTTTTTCTGCTTTTTTTGTGATACACTTGTTAACATTTATTCAGGTTCATGCAAGATGCTATGGGGAACCAGAGCCTAATGGTGGTATTCTTTGGTTGTGCAACTTATGTCGTCCAGGAGCTACTGATGTCCCTCCATGCTGCCTGTGTCCCCTTATAGGTACTTCACATTTCACTTTTTGGATCTTAAAACTTCCTTTGAATGTATATTTGAGATATTGACTGTATATGATTATCAAAAACCATATTTGATAGTGTGTATGATCTTTTAGGTGGCGCTATGAAACCTACTACTGACGGCCGTTGGGCTCATCTTGCTTGTGCCATATGGATACCAGGTTTTATTCTAATTTTGTGACTATTTACTTTTAATTATTCTGACTTGTTGACATAATTAGTTTTGTTGCAGAAACTTGCTTATCAGATATTAAGAAGATGGAACCCATTGATGGAATAAGTAGAATAAATAAGGTATCTTCTCTTCTTATAGTATTTCGTATGTCATTGCTTTGAAAGGTTTTCTGTTTGCAAGTTATTTTATCGATGCCTTAAGTATTGCTTGAATTGTTACTGTATTTACCTCGTTTTTTAATAGGATTAACTTATTTTTTGTAGTATAATTAGATTATTTCAATTAAAATATGCATCAACATGCAAATTGGAGATATTGTGATTGTTTCCTTTTCTCTCTTGGATTATTAAGGACCGCTGGAAGCTGTTGTGCAGCATCTGTGGTGTTTCTTATGGAGCATGTATTCAGGTCAGTTTTTTATTATTATTTCTGTCTGTTTATCTCGTCTGCTACTTCATACTTTATTTCACATCTTTTGAGTTATGGCATAAAAAAATCTTCATATATTGATGACCGCGTCTGTGCTTGAGTTTTGATGGAAAATGATACCCCCTTTGTTCCAGACTACAATATATTTTTATGGGAAAATAGCTGCATTGGTCACCAACCTATTCACTTAGTAGCAAATATGGCCTCATTCTATTTTTTTTTGCCACTTGTAAACCCAACCTATTATTTCTGTAGCACCTCAGTCCTTATTGGACTGAACTGTCCTGTTGACTTGAAGTTACAACTCTACCCTTACTTTTAAGTTTTAATTAACAAAAAATGGAAAAAGCTAAATAGAAAACAAAGATAAAAAGACGAAAAAAAAAAAAACAATTAGATCTTCCCCAAACTTCTCATCCTCACCAGCTTCCCTTATCCCCCCAAACCTTAATCCCCTCCCCACCTACCCCCATCCCCCCTCTCCTGCACATATTGCAGCCTGTATGGCAACGCAAATAGGTTCGGGACTAATGCTGCAATTTCCCCTTATTTCATTCTTTTTCCTAGCTATAAAAGTTGCTACAGATACTTCCCTAGTCTTTTTGTTTGATATGACTTCAAGTTGTTGACATTCAAGAGACATTTGTGAAACTCGCTTCGTGATATGATTCCTGGATAGTCTAAACCTAAGTTGAATCATCGTGACCAAACACGTACTTGTGTTCAGCCCTCTATAGTGATGGCAAAAAAATTCGCCCCGCCCCGAATGGGGCAAAAAAACCCGCCCTATGAAGAATAAAAAGAAAATAATTAATTAAAAATTAAAAGAAAAATAGTTAATTAGAATTTTTTTTAAAAAAACAATAATAAACGGGGCAGGAAATGGGGTAAGCCCGCGCCCCGAACC
>CAIGRL010125872.1:0-14485 GCA_903798325.1 Fraxinus xanthoxyloides | reverse complement strand
CAACAGGGTCCGAATAGATTCTTGGGATCCTCTCAAGGAAGCAATCAGATCTCAATTTTTCCAGAAAAATGTGGAATATGAGGTACGACGGGCACTACGAGAATTGAAACACACAAGCTCTATTAGGGAGTACGCGAAAGCCTTTTCATGACATATGTTGAATATTCGAGATATGTTGGAAAAGGATAAGCTATTCACCTTCAGGGAAATGTTGAAACCGTGGACACACACAGAACTTCAGAGATAGAAGGTCATTGATTTGAACACGGTTATGGGAGCTACCGAATGTTTAAGTGACTATCAATCGAAATTGAGAAAGGATCGACCTTCGGCCCCAATTCCTTGATACACTAGGCTACTCCGTGACATGATAGGTCGAGGATATGATGTTAAACCTAAAACTGCATCCTCATTGTAATTTTCAATCTACAAGGAACAAAAGTTTATTACAAGCAAGATAAAGCAACATTAGCAAATTCCTTCATGCATATTCATTTTCAATAGGCTTGTTCTTGAAAATCTCCAAGGCAACATCAGCATCACAGTTTTTCTTAACAAAGTGCTGAGGAATTATGTATGTGAAAGCTTTATAATCTGGAGAATGGCTTGCATCCAACAAACTTTTGGTTAGTTCAATGATAATGTCATGAAACGGAATAAAAATGATTTGATCGTCATCCTAGAATTATTTGAATGTGTTAGCACTCATATTGGACCAAAGAATTTCCCATTACTGATCACATGAAGAAGAAAAAAAATCGAAAGAGTTCAATTTCGATAATTTCTACCGAAGGCGAAATCACTTAATTTGAAAGATAACTTCAACGGGAGCCCCAGGATGATGAGGAAGGCATTAGGCAGAGGCTCAACACCCATCCTTCAAGAAGACATGAATTCCTAGTACTGAACATTGTCGAAGCACTTCTGAGATTAGGATCACAATGTTCAGGCATTTCTAGTGTCAAAACTTGGATCAGGACGTGGAATATGATGATTAATAGACAACAACTGAAAAGATTTAAAATCCTTAATAAAAACTTCCCCACTTCAACACTCTGTACATCGTCTCTGAAAGATCAAACAAAAATCCCGAGTTACCTAACAAACACGATTTTTTTGTTTCTCAATACATGAAAAATCAAGCAAATGTTGAATGTGATCTTCGATAGAATAGCATTGATAAGTGAAATTATCTATCCAATAATGAACCTCTTCTGCATTGTAGTTCAACGTGCTAAAGTAAATTTGGCAAATTTTATTGATGTCGCACGAGTAAAAGATCTCCTTGTACTCAATTGGTATCCCAAAGAACTCCTTAAATATGCTCATCCATTAAACTATCGGTAACTCGATGGTTGATAGCCTACATTAACAGCATACAACTCGTAGTTTTTTGTTAAACACAATAACAATTCAAAATCCCATAGATATAACTAGAAAGCATGAACCTGAGCTTCCCTCAAGAATTTGCTGAATTGTCATGACTCTATCATGGCCTTTGACCTTTTCCAATTCGATCATAGAAACATTTCTGCAGACATGAAAAGAATTCTCCTCAAGCCTCTTGTCTGGTAGGAATACACTACTTTTTGGCAAAGATTGAACATCACTCCAGTTTTGAATTAAGAACTTTATCCTCTGATTTTAATTTTTTTGGCTATTTCAATTTTTTGAGAAACATAGAAATTCACTAATATGAAACAACAAACAACTAACGAAAATCTAACAATATTCTTTACTCTCCCTACGGAGAAATTATCATTTAAATTAATGCTTGGACTGACACTTGTTACTCATATAAATAATCCGTCTGAAGCTGTTTGTCTAATCCCCTTTGGAAGAGGTCCCCCATACGAACCCATCCTTAGAGAGGCGGTTAATCAACCACAGCAAACCTCATGAAGTGATTGACAAGACAATATGTTGTAAGCACCGTCTCTACATACCTATGCCATCAAATCCTCAGCCTGAAAGTAGGGATATGAGGATCTTAGCATTAAATGGCTTGATTGACTGATTGATTGACGTAAAAATTGACCATTGGATCTAATATACCCACGTGCTTAGCCATTTGACGGACCTCGTTCCCCTTTACATTGAGTATAAAAAGCCACACTTAATACCATTGAAAGATAATGCAAATTTATACATGAAAAGTAAATCTTGATTCCGCCTACCGCACTCCACGGTCGAACCCCCTTTTATCAACCAAATAGTCACATTGAAACTGGTCACAGACTTCAAATCATTTTCTTCATTAATTCATCTATATGATCAGTAATTTAACTTGAATATATGGCGATTGGGCTTACAAGGACCTGAACTTTTAATTTTCTGTTGACTACGTCATTGAACCATTTTTAGGGCCAACAGATTGGCGACGTATGTAGAAATCTTTGATACCATAACCACATACATCCTGGTGGTAAAAACTGTTGAGGAAAACCTTGAAGAAAGGTTTTGATTCTTGAACAAAGAGCCATCTTGAAAAAAGCGATCCAAAAAACTCGATGAGTTTAAGTCACAAGGGAACACATGGTGGAAATGGGCAGTAGGATGCCTATGAGGAAGAGGTTTTCCGCACAAATGTAAATAGGCGTCGCCCCCACCATCGCCATAGAAGAGGCGGTACACCTGCACGCCTGACACGGGAAGTTGGAGAAATGGCAGCCAACATGAGAAACATGGCCCAACAAAATGCTGCCATGCAGTAACTGCTAATGCAAATGCAACAACAAGCTGGGTCCCAAGTACCTCAACATAGAAATTTTCACCAGGAGGGTGAAGAAAATGATACAGCAGCGTATCCATAAATGTATGGAACGAATGACCCAATGGAAAGAGAAGTGGGAGTTGACACTTCTACTAAATGTGTCACGAGCCACCATGGCGGTGATGTCCCTATGGAAGAGAATTTCCCTGGAGTACTCCCAAGAACACGAGCCTCAAAGGTCTGTCAGTGTCTTTGATATGATTGGATCCACGAGACCTAGAAATAGGCATCAACAACCTCTCCCAGGTTAAGGGGAACGAGAGCAACATTAGGGTTATGAGCCTCAAGGAGTGCCCCACCACCTAGAAATAGGCCAGGGAGAAGAGACTAGCAAATGCAAGAAATCAGGTGGGAACATCACAACCGGGTTATCAAACAGATGATGACAATTCTAATGGTCTTTGCAGGTCGTTCGAACTAGATGACGATGATGAAAGTTTGCTATTCTCCCAAGAACTATGGAGGGCCCCAGTCCCCACCCACTTTGTGCCACTGAAGATACCTAAGTACGAAAGAAGGGGTGACCCTGTAAAATACCTCAACAATTATAAGACTCAAATATCTCTTCAAGGAGCTTCACCAACGCTGAAATGTCGAGCTTTCCACCTCATGCTAACAGGGACTGCTGAAATCTGGTATAGTCATATCCCATCTAGTAGTATCAGGAGTTGGCCAGATCTAAACAAAGCCTTTCTAAACTAGTGTTTATCAAGCAAAGAGGGAGAAGCCCCTATCCAGAGTCTACAGGACTTGAGGCAACAAGCGGGAGAAACTCTAAAAACTTACCTGCCTCGCTTTACGAACGAAATGACTTACTGCGAGTCGGTCATTGATAGAGATGCCCTTTCTGCATTAAAGGGAGGCCTCAACATGAATACCCTATTTTGGAGAGATGTACGGAACAAGAACCCCACCACCTACGATGCCTTAGTGGAAATGATGAGGAGTGAAATCGTCAACGAGAAGTTGATTGATCATCAAAATCGAACATCAATGGGGCTCCCATTATCCCGGAGGTAACGAAGAGGTCCTGTATCCCATTTGGTGGATCAACAATGGACCCAAGTAGGACACACCGTAGCCCATTCCTCGAGGCAAGCACTGGCTATTTCTACGTTAAACGTCCTGCCCTTTTTTGCGTATGAAGAGGTTGGACCTAGTATCCATGGGCAGCTGAACCTACCTGGAGGAAGAGACAGAGGAAGAGAAAGAGAGCTTAGAGACAGGAAATATTGCACGTATCACCTAACCAATGGTCACAGCACTGAGAATTGCATATCTAGGCCATATCATGGAGAACCCGCCGCGCCCCTGCTAAGGATAGAAATATCCATCGAAGGCAAACAAATGCCCCTTCATTCAGGCAAGGACCTCAATACAATGAAGAAATGAGGAATCGGCAAAACGAGTCGTCCCGAAGGGAACACGAAGAGGACAGAAATAGGACAAGGGCTCAGAGGCCTAGAAGAAAGCCTCTAGCCAATATTGACAACGCACCCATCAGGAAAATTGACACCATAATTGGAGGTCCGCATGTAGGAGAAAATCCCAAAAATGCTGTGAGGAACTATGCAAGGGAAGCGAAAGATCCTCCATTGACAAGTTACCTCATCAACAATACCAGTAAGAGCACTGGAAGCACCCCGCCAATCACTTTTTCCCAGGAGGACACCACGGGAGTTCACTACTCCCATTGCAATGCACTGGTGGTACAAGCTATTGTGGCTAGAAATGGTCTAAAGCGCATGTTAGTTGATAACGGAAGCTCTGTCAACATCCTCTTTGGGACCACTTTTGACAAGATGACTGTGGACCATGAGCTCGTCTCCATGACTGTTCATCTGTAAGGATTTACTAGAGATAGCATCATACCTAGAGGGAGGATCACATTAGCAGTAGAAATGGGAGATTTCCCATTAAGAGCCCAACATTTCGTGGAATTTTTGACAGTAAACCATCGGTCAGCTTATCACGGAGTTCTAGGACGACCTGCCTTGAAAGAATTGGAGGCAGTAACATCTATACACCACCTTTGCATGAAATTTCCTACTAAAGAAGGAACCGTCACAGTGCAAGACGACCAGGTGGGTTCAAGAGAATGCTATCTTTGCTCCCTGATAAAGTTAAAACCCAGGAGCGTAAACATGATTCTATTAGATACTGAAATGGTTGATGTGCCTGAAGAATGCTTAACCCCTAAATAAGGAAAAGACGTCAACATGATAGATGCCCCTGAAAAAGGGGTCATCGAAGTAGATTTGGATCCGCGAGTCACAGAATCTGACCGCAGGCGACCCTAGTGGAAGAGTTGGAGCCTTTCTTTGTAAACTCGAACGACCCAACAAAGTCACTACAAGTTGGAAAAGGGCTCGAACCGGAAGTGAAAGCCAAGCTCAAAAAGTTTCCTACTTGATAACCTGGATGTGTTCGTGTAGAAGCATGAAGACATGGTGGGTATTGATCCCAAATTCAATTGCCACCGACTCAATGCGGATCCAAAGTTCACTCCACACAGACAAAAAAGAAGAGCCCTAAATCCGGAACGATATGTTGTATTGAAAGAAGAAGTGCAAAGGCTCATATCTAATGAATTCATCAAGGAAGCAACCTACCCAAAGTGGATATCTAATGGTAAATGGAGGGTCTGCATAGATTTCTCCAACCTCAACCAGCATGTCCGAATGATAACTTTCTGCTCCCAAGGATCGACCAATTAGTCGACTCCATCACGGGTCACGAACTGTTAAGTTTCATGGATGCTTATTCAGAGTACAACCAGATCCCCATGCACCCTCAGACGAGGAGTACATCTATTTTATTACGGATCGAGGATTATATTGCTACAAGGTTATGTCTTTTGGTTTAAAGAATGTTGGGGTAACCTATCAGCCAGTAGTTGACATGATGCTCTTTGATTTATTGGGCAAAATAATGGAAGCGTATGCTGACGATATGTTGATAAAAAGCCTCAGAACAACGGACCATGTGGAGCATTTACGAGCCACTTTTGACATCCTAAGGTAGTACCGCATAAGACTGAACCCATTGAAATGCGCATTTGAAGTTGCTTCTGAAAAATTCTTATGCTACATGGTGAACCAATGAGGCACAGAGGCGAACCTTGAGAAAATTAAAGCATTGCTGAACATGAAGTCCTCTAGTAAGCCAAAAGAAGTGCAATGCTTAACGGCATGCCTCGCGACAATGAACCGGTTCATCTCTAAGGCAATTGATAGATGCCTCACTTTCTTCAAGGCCCTAAGGGAGGAAAGAGACTTCATTGGAGTGAAGAATGTGAGGAGGCGTTCCAAAGGTTAAAGAAGCACCTAGGGCAAGCCTCCTTCTTTCGGAGCCCAAAGAAGGAGAAACTTTGTTACTATACTTGGTCATGAGTGCCGACCCAGTAAGATCGGTACTGGTGCGAGAGGAGGGGAACATACAAATGCCTGTGTACTATGTTAGCAAAGCCCTCCTACTTGTGGGGAGACTTGTTACACGGATGTGGAAAAACTTGATTTGTCCATCATGATCACTTCAAGATAGTTAAAGGCTTACTTCTAAGCCCACAACATACGAGTTTTGACGAACCTCTCCCTCAAACAAGTGGGATCACTTCAAGATGCATCTGGAGGACTTATAAAATGGGATGGAAAGTTGAGTGAGTTCAACATCACATATCAACCCAGAACCGTAATGAAGGGTCATACAGCGGAAGATTTTGTCGCCGAGTTCACAGAGGCAAAATCCCTCAATATGGTAATGGAGCCAATAAACCCACCAGCCTCGATGTTATTTGTGGACGGGTCCGCTGGAGAAATTGACTCAGGAACAGAGGTGCTACTAGAAAGCCTAGAAGGCCACAAGCTTAATTGTGCAATGCGGTTCGGTTTCAAAACCTCCAACAATGCTGCCGAATATGAGGTACTTTTAGCAGGCCTCAAGTTGGCCAAAGAGATGCAAGTGAAATTTTTGACAGTCCGCAGCGACTCACAACTTGCCGTGAGCCAAGTCAACGAAAGTTTTGCAACCAAAGACAAGGGCATGGCCACATACCTGAAGAAGGTAATGGAACCGATCCCTTGCTTCAACAAGTTCGAACTAATCCAAGTCCCCAGGTTCAAAAACCTACATGCGGACGCCCTATCAAAGTTGGCAACCAGTAGAGACTCAGAGTTACTCAAATTTGTGCATGTGGAGTACCTCTCCAGGCCCTCCACAACTAAAATGGAGGAAGTGATGTGGGTCGAAGAGACCCCCAATGGATGCGGTCCATCATAGCGTACCTCTAAGATCATGCTTTATCGGATAATAAAGAAGGGGCCCGCAAGTTCAGACGCAAGGCCGCCCATTATGTGCTCAAGGACGAAGTCCTATATAAAAGAGGATTTTCGTCGTCCCTCTTGAGGTGCGCTGAGGTAGACGAGGCTGACTATGTGCTCAGAGAAATTCACGAAGGAATATGTAGCGACCACACTGGAGTACAAAGCGCTGAGGCAAGGCTACTACTGGCTGACTTTGAAGAAAAATGCCTTGCAGTTCATTAAGAAATGAGATAAGTGCCAACGCTTTTCCTCCATTCAGAAGTAGCCATCACAAGAGCTAACATCAGTATCTAGTACGTGGCCCTTTGCAAAATGGAAGGTTGATCTGATAGGACCTATGCCAAAGGGAAATGGGGGTTTAAATTATGCAATTGTCGCCATTGATTATTTCACTAAGTGGGTCGAGGCCAAATCTTTAGCATGTGGAAATACATCATATGCCGGTTCGGAATTTCCCACTCAATAGTCACGGACAATGGGCGATAGTTCGACAACAAGAAGCTCCGAGATCTCCGCGACAAGCTGGGTATCAAAAAATACTTCTCCTCTCCTCATCACCCTCAGGCAAATGGTTAAGTTGAAGCAGTCAACAAGACTATAAAACATCTCTGAAAGAAGAAGCGGACGAATCAAAGGCGGCCTGGGTTGACGAGCTCCTCCACATGCTATGGGCAGTACGCACTACCAGCCGAACGGCAACTGGAGAGATCCCTTTTCTCCACGGTTTACGAGGCAGAGGCAATGAGCCCAGTTGAAGTAGGCTTGCCATCGCCTCAATGCTTATAGTTTAACGAGGCTTCCAACGAAGAAATAAGACGTTGTGAGCTCGTATTTCTTAACGAAAGAAGAGAGGTTCGCAAGTTAAGTTGTCTATCTACCAAAGGAAAATTGTATGGTACTACAATCACAGAGTTAAACGCAAATTGTTCCAGAGAGGCGATTTAGTACTTAGAAGGGTGTTTTTATCGTCAAAGAAGCCAGGGGTAGGCACATTGGGTCCAAATTGGGAATGTCCTTATTGTATCTTAGGCGAGGCCAAGCATGTGACCTTAATTGAAAATCTTAACAAGAAGATGCAGCACCACCCATGGAACGTGGAGCACCTCCGAATGTGTTATCAATAAGATCCTATTCTTTGTATGTATCGTTCATGGTCAATGAAAGCTCTCTTTTAATTTATTAATTATGACAAGTTCATGAATTGTTGCTTTAAGTATGACAAGCTCATACATATCTCCATCAACGGTTAAGTATGACGAGCTCATCTGTCTCCATCAAAGGTTAATATATGGCGAGTCCATATCTCCATCAATTTATTAATTATGACAAGTTCATGAATTATTGATTTTAAGTACAACAAGCTCATGCGACTCCATCAAAGGTTAATGTATGGCGAGCTCATATCTCCATCAATTTATTAATTATGACAAGTTCATGAATTATTGCTTTTAAGTACGACAAGCTCATACATCTCCATCAAAGGTTAATATATTACGAGCCAATATCTCCATCAATTTATCAATTATGACAAGCTCACAGCCCATGGGGGATATTAAGGTTAGCTAAGTGACGAACCCATCGACTTATTGAGAGTTCATTATGGCAAACCGATGATTGTAAGTCATAAATTTGTTATGAAGGTAAAACTGTAGAGCCTATTAAAATCAAACAACTCATAGCAAATAACGACAAGATTTTCTTATAAATCAAATATTCAATTACAAGAAAAGGAGGGAACAATAAACGAATACATTGACAAGGCCTATACTAAGAGGCAGCTTCGCCTTGTAGGTTTTTCCCTTCATGGGCGTCGACCTCCTCCATCGAATCTCTAACCTCAAGAGCAGGAGTGGAAGGCTCTACAAGAAAGAATTCCTCCTTCAAAGCAGCCAAGTCAAGTTGGGAGTGGAGCTCGAAAAGCTTATCAGAAACCTCATTACAGGCAACCCTCCTCCAATGGATTTCGAGCCCCTCATATTCTGCCATTTCATGAAAGTAGGCCACTAATCATGCACTGCCTCCTCTCTAGCTTTCTTCAATTGCTCGCCAAAGGTCAAGGCTTGGGCGATAAGCTCGGAAACTCGAGCCTTCAATTCCCCTTTTTCTTTGCTAGCTGCTTTCAGAGCTATTGAGGCAATCTTCTAAAGGTTGTCAGAATTTTCCACTCTTTTGGTTAAGGCATTCACCTCAGCCTTACAAAGATGAGCCTCCTCCATTAGACCATCATTTTCCTTGGAAAGGGTCTCCACCTTGGATAGAGCCTCAGCACACTTCAACTTGGAAGCCTCCAAAGTTTTAGTAGCAGTGGCAACCTCGGCTTTGGCCTTAATCGAGGTGAACTTGGAATTCTGGGCCCAGTTGAAGTACTCTTAGATGAGCCCCTACATTCGCCTCGCCTCCATCTAGGCATTGATAAAAAACTTTAGGAACGGGCTTGCATGGCGAGCCCTGCCTCCATTGAGTCAGATACGTCATAAGTTTCAGCGTATGTAGAGTACTTGTTAGTCAAATACTTGTGACTAATCATAGTTACCCCTTGGACCTCGATGGGGAGCATCTCCATAACCGCAGGAGCAATCTCATCTGATTTTCCGCCCAAGAAGTTCTGAGCTATATCCTCGCTAAGGACACTCAATTCGACGCTTTTCTTCTTCTTCCTCAATGAGTTGCCCCCTTCTTCAATGGACTCTTCCGCCTCGACTACCTTCAGGGCAGAGATGGGCTCGACAAGAATATGACGATTCAGTTATTCGTCCAAGGTAGTTTGGCGTTTGGGTGGATGAGGAGGTCCAACGTTCTTTGAAAGGACAAGCTTCCTCTTCAAAGGCCTGCCCTCGGAAGTCTCGCCCTCGCCTTTTTCCTTTTTTTTATCCTTTTTCCCCAATTTTGATGGAGGAGGTGGTGTGTTCGCCATGGAAAGACAGGTCAGCTCATCCCTTTGATTTATAAGCAGACGAGCTGCTACTAAGAGGTTTCTTCCTCTGAGCTTCCCCCAGGCTCCGTAATTGGAACATGTTGGGCTTTACCCGTTCCATGTTGTCATTTTGACTTGCAAGTAAAAAGTAGTCAGTAACAACCACAGCATAAGTAAAGATTACTACCTTTTGTAGCCATTAGTAGGTGGATGACAAATAGGGCCCGATTGGTGATGAAGTTCTTGAAATACCTATTTTCAATAGGCAACACATAAATCGCCCTTATCACAGCCCACTCAAACGGCTCGAGCCGGAATCGATCAACAGCGGTTGTAAAAATACCACACAAGTTCAGCATCAGATAAAACAAAGCGACAACATATGAGAAATGATAAGTAGATAGGGCTCGACTCACTGTACTCATGGTACTAGTTCGACACAGTTATTTTCGGGACCACATCCCATTCAACAGTCCGCCGCGACCCCTAACCTAAAACCAAGAAGACTTCCAATTTTAAATATATTGGCAAGTCGGGGTCCCCCAGATGAAGGGCGAGTGTGGGCCCCAGGGGTTCATGTAATACCACCCCTTACAATCGCTACCCCTACTAGAAACTTGGGGTTGAAAGAGGGTCTGAAAGACATGGGGAGACATATTTTCGCCAAGCGTGACCTCTTTCCACAGAAGGAAGGCCCCGGGTAGTTGACTACATGCATTGGGTACTAATTGTGTGGGAGCCAAATTGTATTGTATAAGGATGAACCTAAAGAATGGATGCAAGGGCAATCTAAACCCCCCTGCTAGAGTTGCCTTGCTTACAGCCACACACCCCTCCTTGGAAAAGTAGGCTCTTTCATATCATCAGGGATCCTATATGTCTCCCTAAAAGTCTCCAGCTCATTTTCTTTTACACTCGTGGGCCACAAGGAGGTTCCCCCACCTAATACTACAGTCGATGGGGTCGTCCGATGTTATCCTAGCACAGTGAAGACCCCCCATCTCCTCTATAATCATCCCGATGGGAATGATCAGAGGAATGCCGGCCTCTGCACAAATTAAGGCCATGTCCACCTGAGAAGACCCCCCACCAGCGTCCTTTTTTTATGAAGATTCCATTTAAAGCCAAAACAAATGATAAAAAAGGCCTCAATATGGAAAAATATTTACACAAACTCTAAAAACCTAAATCCCTGAAGGTCTCGAAGTAAAAGAAAAGCAATCAATCATCGGCAATCACAAGGGCTGTGGGTTCGGACGAAAGAAAGTTTCAATACTTGGCTTCACGAAATCTCAAAAAGTGAAAAAAGATGAGATAGTGGGTTTTCAACTCCTTATATAGGCTTGGCGAATGAACTCCCACTGTCATTTATTTCTCTGATGTAATATGAGCCCTCTACCTGTAACTCTACCATCTACGTAGAAACCAAAAGGCGCCTATTTGTATTTGAATCAAGGATCCAGAATAGTCTGTGCTACACACACATCTGAAATTCGCGTGGGCCTAGGTAAATGTGAAAAATCATCATCATTACGCATTAAATGCACATGTCGCTTGAGCCTTGGAAATGACTAGAATATCCAGCTATCGTTCGTTGGGAATCGACACTTACCAAATCATCAAAGCACGTCGACTAGGGGACTCTAACTGCAAATAACGGTTCGACAATTCATCCAAAATGCCTCGTCTCGCATTAGGAGGTGACTTCTATGCGGCTCGTCCGTATACAATAAGACTCGTCTCCACACGGCTATTCCACACAAAAGAAAGCTTTGCCTTTATACAATTCGTCCACAAGCGGAGGCCACGCCTCATATCTCAGTGAATTTATAGAGAATCGTCTTTATTGATGCAAGCCCAATTATTTTACAAGATTTAAGTAGAAAATGGGAGAACCCCACATCGATTCTAGTAGACAAGTGAAGACAATGCTCCAACCCCTTCTCAAGCTTCAAAGTCCGTGCAAGTATAAATAATCATACATGGACTTGGGGGGACTGATGTTACCCTTATAAATAATCGTAAACTAAACACGCCATGTGGCAAAAAGACGAAATTACATCTGGTATAGAAGTGTGGGCAACCCGACTCGACGTATGTTGAGGCACAATCCATATGAAGCTGTTTGTCCGATCCCCTTTGGAAGAGGTACCCCATACGAACCCATCTCTGGAGGGGCAGTTAATCAACCACATTAAACCTCATGAACTGATTGACAAGACAATACGCTGCAAGCGCCACCTCTACATACCTACGCTATCAAATCCTTAGCCTGAAGGTAGGAATATGGAGATCTTAGCATTAAATGGCTTAATTGACTGATTGATCGACGTCAATAAGGACCATTGGATCTATACACCCACGTGCTTAGCCATTTGACGGACCTCGTTCCCCTTTACATTGAGTATAAAAAGTCACACTTAATACCATTGAAAACTAATGCAAATTTATACATGAAAAGTAAATCTCGATTCCCCCTACCGCACTCCACGGTCGAACTCCCTTTTATCAACCAAATAGTCACATTGAAACTGGTTACACACTTCAAATCATTTTCTTCATTAATTCATCTATATGATCAGTAATTTAACTTGAATATATGGCGATTGGGCTTACAAAGACGTGAACTTTTAATTTTTTGTTGACTATGTCATTGAACCATTTTTTAGGGTCAACAACACTTTTTCAACTATGGTATTTATGGTATTGTGAGTGATTTACAGAACATACCTATTACTATATGTTATCAACAAATAGAAAAACTAAAAAAAAAAAAGGAAAGAAAATAAAGGTAATGCCTAAGTCGGTAATGGAACATGGTGATACTACTAAGAGCGAACGGAAGGGTTGTGAAACAATGAAGCCTTCGAAGTTCGAATGGAGGGAAAGAAAATAAGGAAAACAAGCGGAAGGTGGAGTGGAAAGGAGGAGAACAACCGCAGACGGCTTCTGCCCAACGGTTGGACTTAGAGAAAGGGAAGGAGATGGCTGTGGCTTGTGCCTCCAGTAGATCGTGGATGGAGATGAAGAGTGGACCAATATCTGCAATTTAAGAGGCCTTAGAGTTTGGGCTAGACCTAAAAATAATTTGGGCCAAAATTGAGGCCCTTAGATTTTAGGCCATACCAGAAAATAAATAAATTGGGGGCCAAAAAATGAGGCCCTTGCAGTTTTGGGCCCTGAGGCGCGGGCCTCATCCGCCTCACCTGAGTGCCGACCCTTCATTTATCTAAACAATCCCTAATCAAGTTAAATTCTTCATTTTAGGAGATTCAAGAAGTTGTGTGAGAAAATGAGACAACTAAATTCATTTCAAAACGGGAAAGGAAATATTTAAGGTGTTGAAGGGTAGAAATAAGGGTAATTAGCACGTAACGTTACTATTTTACACTGTTGTTGTGGAAAACGTTATTATCTTTTATTTTTTTGGTATTTTCATCATTATTTCTTCATTTAATTGCGTAAAAGGTCTTTTAATCAATTTTTCTCAATTAAAAATTATGAAATGACAAGTATATCATTCTCTTTAAATAAAACAAAAGAGAAAAGAAAAACTAATTGCAATCATAGTCCCAATTTTTTGAAAAGCGCAAATGAGTTCCAAATAAATTATTAAAAAGGTAATTAGTACATAATGTCCCCACCTTTCACTATTATTGCAAAAAAGTCCATACCATTTACTTCTTAGGTATTTTCACCCTTAATTACACATCCAATTTCTCAATAAAAAGCAATGAAATGACGAATATATCCTCATATTTAAATAAAAAAAATTAAATAATTAATTGCTAACATAGTCCTAATTTTTTTTTAAAAAAAAAGTGCTAATGAGTCCCAATAAATGATGAAAAATTATTTTTTAAAAGATAAAAACGAGCCTCAAATAAATTATTAAAGAATTGGAAACTAAGAAAAATATTTAAATAAGAGATTATATTCATTATTTCACAGTTCTTTATTAAGAAATTGGATGAAAATGAATGAAAATGATTGTTTACACTTTACACGATCAAATGTGTATTAAGGGTGAACATGTCAAAAATGAAAGGTATGGACGTTTTTCGCAATAACAGCGAAAGATATGGACATTATATACTAATTACCCTTTTAATAATTTACTTGAGACTCATTTGCACTTTTTAAAAATATTTGGGAGTACGGTTGCAATTAATTTTTTTCTTTTTCTTTTTGTTTTATTTAAAGAGAAGTGTATATTTGTCATTTCACAATTTTTAATTAAGAAAATAAATGAAAATGACATTTTGCGTAATAAATTATGGAAATACGGGTGAAAATGTCAAAAAATGAAAGGTATGAATATTTCCCACAATAACGACAAAATGTGAGAACGTTACGTGCTAATTACCGTAGAAATAATCTAACAAGGAATCATCGCAATAGATAAGGAGAAAGCTATTTACAAGATCTCCGAGCAACAGGTGAAGAGGTGTAGAGATCTAAACCAAGTCAAGTGTA
>CAIGRL010125858.1:0-10030 GCA_903798325.1 Fraxinus xanthoxyloides | reverse complement strand
TTTTTTGTTTTTTTTTTTTTTTTTTTGTAAATATTTTTTTAAATATTGATTTTTTTTGTAAATATTTGATTAAAAAGTATGACTTTTTTTTTTTTTAAATTTATGTGTAGAATATTTTATTACGTGAATATGTAATTGAAAAGAAAATGCCACTTATACACTCTTTTGTTGACATTATTGTTGATATTTCAACTATTGGCAAGTGTTGATTGAGAGAAAAAATGTCAAAAAATTACACTGTTCAATGATGTGTTGTCATGTGACAAAGCGTTAAAAATGATACAAATGATGATGAACATGTAATATGATTGGATTGAAAATGAGAATGTAAAAAAGGAGTTTTGAAATAATAGAGAACAAATGGGAGTTTACTTTTCTTGCTTAATCTATACGTCCTCATAAAATGATAACTAAAATTATATTAATAGACTAAAATGCAGGGGGACGCAGAATTTAAAAGTTAGGGGGACACAATCAAACTTGAAAAGAAGTTGAGAGAAATTTTACAATCGAAAATTTATGTTCAAAAAAATCATACCCCATGTAATTTTGCATTCGAAAATTTAAATGGGATATGACTTTTTCAGATGTAAAATTTCAAAAAATTTTGATGACATATTCCATATAAGATTCCTAATAAAATGATGAATGTATTTGTTACAACCAATTACTGTTAAGAAAGATCTGGTCACATAGATTTACTTTTATGACAGACATTATTATAGAAAACGGTAGATAACCCAAACTTGGTTACAAACAATAATAGTTTATATAGACTTGTTCACGAAAATTCAATGTTATAAAAGATTTGATCATTTACAATCACAGTTAAAATAGACTGGTCACAGATAACATAAGCTTAATCACAAACAATAACAGTTTATACAAACCCGATCATAAAGAATAATAATTTACACAGACCTATCACTATCAGACTAAACCTAGTCACATGCATCACCAAAAAAACAAAAAACAAAAACAATAACGAACTCATTTAATGGGTCATAATCATACTGAGCTTTTATGAAATATAGTGACCTGTTCAAAAATTATGAATTCAAATTTTCAGAACTACAGTGAATTTACTTTGTAAAATGTTTTATTTAATTATTTTTAAGTAGTAGAATTTGAAATTGAACCGTACTACGTGTGCATGCAATTTCGCCAAATTGGTTGGGACACTCGTGTTATTCCATTGGACATTGACAAATAAATAAATAAATAAATAATTCAACAACACAGGTGTTGTCAGCGCAACACTTATACACCTTCTGTACAAAATTCTCATGTACAAGGGGGGAATAACCCTTTGAAATTTCAAGAGGCTAAATTGCAAGTTGTTTTCAATGCCATGGGCCAAGGATTATGAAGACTTGATGGCGCAATTGCAAGATGATTGATTGGTCTACTAAAGTTAAATTCAAATGTCATATGAATTTTTTTTTTTAGTAGTATTTTATGTTATGACTTATGAGAGTTAATTTTCTAGAAGGAAGGGCTACAGTACAAATGTTAAATTGACGTTTCGACCTCTATGGGTCGGGACGTTACAGAACTTAAACTTCATAATCGTGCAAATAAAAAAAAAGTATCGTAGCGTAAATCTCGTGTATCTACCATACTGACCAAGTCTTTTCTCGTTTCTGAATGGTGGATACATGGGTTTGCAAAAGCCTATCATTTTTCTATGAACGAAAAAACATGAGAATCAATCTAAGGGTTCATTTAATAGACAAAAGTGGGAAGAAATTCCAATTCCATGTTAGTTGGAAAATAAAAATTCATCTAACCCATAAGAATTCATTTTCCATGAAAACAAAGAAAATACAGTTTAAATGGTTTTACCTTAGAATTCGATTTCCATTTTCACGTTGCAATCAAACAGCCAAAGTAAAATTCGCTTCCTCGAATGTGACATTTTCTATATAATTCGTTACAATCAAATATGGCTTAAATATCTCAAACACGATGTCTAGAGTCATACATTCTTCTATGTTCAATGAACTTATGTCACGAGCTCAACGAGTTAAGATCAGACATCTCATGAGACATGTCGACGGAAATGACTCGTGAACTTTGACTTTACACAAAAATAAAAATCTTTTACAGCTGGGGTCATTCTCACCTGTCATAGAGGACATAACTCGAAATGGAATTAGGCTATTTATGAATAGTTGAGACCCGTGACGACCATTTTTCATAATTTGATTGATAGGTCACTTTTACAAAAGCTTTTTCCATTCACATGCATACAACCAGACAATTCAAAATCCGATGAAGATTCACTTTCTTTTCTTAGGACGGGATTGGTATAGTTTAAAATCCATTAAAATTAAAAATATAGTCGTTATTGAATCTCACTCGTATAATAAAAGACAACAATACCGGCTAATTTCTCAATTTTAGAGCTTGTATGTCCGAGTTCAAAATTCAATTAAAATTGAAAATATAATCGTTATTGGGTCTCACTCGTCTAATAAAAGTTAACAATAAGGACCAATTTTTTAATTTTAATCTCTACCGAACACATCATTAAAATGTCGTTGAATTTTTTTTTTAGTTCATGTATGATGTACATTATTGACTTGCAACAAAAAATCTAGTAGGGTTTTGGTATCGCTCCCCGCTCCTCTTTGTTTTCCAAAAATACCCCTCTTTAGAAATTATATTCTTTCATTTTTTCGCTTTATCTTTTCTTGAATTTCAATATTTTCGAGGATTATCGGATTCATGCGATAAGACTAAATTTAATTCATAATATTTTAAATTTTGTCGTGAGCTATTTTTTAATTTTATCTAATATACCACTGGAGTGCAATCTAACATCACAAAAATGTGATAGCAAATAATTTTGACTCGTTCACATTCAAGTGTTAGATTAATCTTTGAGTGGACTGAAAACTGAGAAATCTTACACCATTAAAGCTTAGTATTGTTCAACTTAGGCATTTGAATTTTGGAAAAAGGTTATATCAACAGTTCATAACATTTTCAATTTTTGTAAACGTCACTTTAACCTTCAATTTGTGTTAACGAATATTCTTAATCTTTTATAAATATACAGTTGAGATCCAAATAGAATCCATCAATTTGACCGTTTGTTGACCAAAATTTTGTAATGATTTGATATTTTGCCCCATTTTAAGTAGGGGCATTTTCGTCTATATCAATCAACCCATCTCTATCTTTTGATTTGATGATGTTCCACCATGAATATGCTCGCCTAGAATGGGTGAAACCGCCAACAATGAGGTGTGACCATCGCCGTGATCGTTGGTGACGATTTGAGGGGTTAAGTCGTGCGATTCCTTTGGCTTTTCAATTTCATTTTGCTCTTCTTGTGTCGTTGTTTGTTCAATCAATTGTGTGGGATGTGTTTGTGGATTGAGGCAGTCAGCTAGGGAAGAGATTTCGATGGATTGGGTGGCCGATGGTTTTTTGGATTGGGCGTCGTCGGCTTGTGTTGATATTGATCTTTTTTTTATTAGTCTTTTTCTGGTTTTTCAACTATACATGTTCAACGGTCCTTTCTAGAACCTGGTTTTCAAATATTTTTTGGTTTTTCTAGTTTTGATGTTCGATAATTTTTCTTTCCGCCATGTTTTTGGTTCTTCCTCTTCGCAAGGGAAAAGTGAAGTTTGATAGTTTGGTGATGGTGGTGATGGATGGTTGTGGCGAGATGGGGGGTTAGGGGTTGGGGTGGGATTTATAAATTTGTATTCGTGTTGCAAAAAATATAAAGTTCTCATGGTATGGACGAAAAACCTCAACTTAAAATGGTCAAAATATTAATTTTTTGCAAAGTCTTGGTTAACTAATGGTGAAATGGACATCAGCTACATATTTTTGAAAGGTTAAAAATATTCGCCAGTACAAATTGAAGGTTAGGATAAAATCTGTAAAAAATGAAAATGCTAGGAATAGTTGCTGCAATTTTCCCATTCTGTATGCTTGAGAAGAAGTATTTTGCTACTTACATCTCTAAACTACAAGTTTAGTACACAATATTAAGTCTCGTGTTTGGTTTGACTAAAAATCATAGATTTACTTAGATTTTGATAAAAATAAAAAATAAAAAAAAATTAATGAATTGTGTGTTAAAAAAGTTGATAAAAATAAATCTCATAAAAATATATTGTTAAATATAAATTTTAAAAAAAATGGTTAAACGGGGCTAATCCCCTATTTGGTGGCAATTATTTACCAAAAAATGTTTTGAATAGTGATATTTTTGGAAAATGTGCAGATAAAAAGTAACGGAAAGTTTTGAGTTTACATGCAAAATATTTTATTATGTGAATATGATTGAAAATGAGTACGTAGAAAAAAAATTAATTTAAAACATATTCCAAGTTGAAATAAGCAAAAAAATCTAAAATTTTGTCCATATCATCAAAATATTGTTGCAAACTATTAGTTGGAAAAAATAAATGATTATCTTAATCCGATTATGTTACATGTATATCATAACTTATAAATTTGTTTACCAATAAATGATGTGACGAAATTTGATCTGATCAAAATCTTATCAATCAAATAAAAAACATATTCACTTTCTATTTGATACCTTACTAATTTGTAAAAAAATATGTAAATGATGATAACATTAAACATTTTTCGTCTCAAATTTGTGTCCAGATTATAGTTAATGAATCTTTATTTCTTCAATTTTGTCTATGCTCATCCAAAATTACCTATAAAGTAAGGATCTTAAATGCATGCATTTAGTGGAGTTGGGTCACTGTTTATTAATATAAGTAGAGGTACCGTGCTTGTTGATGAAACTTACCACTATTGCTATGTAAAAATGAAAACTTGAATAATACATTTTCAATAACAAATCCTCTGATAAAATAATTTTAATGTTTTACACATACTTTTTAAAAAAAAAAAAAATTAACTACCAATTCCGTAGTAAAATTACTATTATAAAATTCATTTTTTTTCAAACAAATTCTAAATTAAGCCCATGTTCGATACACACTCTTGAAAAAATTCATTCTTTCAAAATTCATTTTCAATTACACATTTTTCAATAAAATCATATTATATAAAAATTTTTAATTTTTTTTATTTTCTAACTACATATTTTTCATCACATCACATCGTATCATAAAATACATTTTCTCTTGCATCAAACACAGCCCAAGAGTGTGTTTGATAGATATTATTTTGGAATAGTAGATTGATGGGGAATGTGTGTTTGAAAAAGAAGGAAAATTTATTGATGTGATGTAAAATATTATTTTATTGAAGAATATGTGATTGAAAATGAATAGAAAAATGAGAATGAAGCTTTTAGTGAGAATGAAACTGGGCTAAATATTAGGAGGGCCTAAGTGTCCAAAACAGAAAAGGGGCTAAAATGTTTGTCGTGATCATCAATGTCGTAATCAGGGGCTTTCTTCGTCGAGTCCTGCCCGTTTACATATAATTCTCTTCCCAGTGATGTAACTCACACCCACTCCACATATAGATTCATAGATATACACATGAACGAAAACGCTTATGCATATAAAGTTCTAATGGGTTTTCGATAATAGAATGTGGTTGAAAAAAAATTGTAATTGAGCTGTGTCTTGAAATCTCTGGATTTCTTATTGATTGTTCGGGTTTTCTTCTACAATGGTGGATAATTCAAGCGAAGAGGTGAGATTCTTTGTTTTCTTAACTTGGGTTTCTTGACATTCATTTTTTTTCTTGGTTATTTGAAGCTTTGATTCTGTGATTTACTAATTGTGGGGTTCTGAATTTACTTTCTTGCCATGTAGATTTTCTGCTTAATTTGCTGAACTTTTGGTGATGCAGCGTGTTTTCTTTGATTTTCTCGAGTTTAACTCTTGAATTTATAGTTTTTTAATGGAATTTTTCTATTTTTAGTTGTCCAATAATCAACATTGTATTTCCTTTGTCGCATTTCTTTTTCGTTTAATCCAAAATTATAGGCAATTTCCTTGTTGATGTATAGTGATTTTTTAGTTTTCTAATATACCCTGTTTAATTTGTCTTGGTATGGACAAAAATGAACTACTTTTATTGAATTAGTGTAGAGGCAAATTAGAAACAAATCTAAGAAAAAATTATATTTCCAACCATATTAATTATATTTTGTTAATCTGTGTGAAAATGGAAGCAAGTCTAGGAGGAGTAGTATATACTGTATAGTGTGTGTGTGTGTGTGTGCACGCCTTTTTTTGGGGGTGGGAAGGGGTGAAGAAAATTTACTACAGCAGCTTTGTTTTTTCTGACTCGGAACAAGAAATTTCAATGATGACTTTCAAGAATACGAAAAGCAAATTTTCAAGAATAACCAAAAACTACGGGATTTTCAAGCTTAAAAAATCTTGGTAAAAATATAATGATGCTAATATTTCTTGAGTTATGCTTAAAATGTAAAAGATACTAGTATTTAAAAGTAATATAGGACTGATTTTTTTTTTTTCATTTTTTGAAGAAACCTCTTGTTTGGGAAATATTTTGACTGGAGAAAAATGAAGCAGCAGTGGTAGTTAATAAGCTTATTTTAGCTTCCTATGTACGGGAGCTTTATATATCATCCGCAAACTTGATTGGATTCGCATTTCTGAATCCCAGGTTTTATATCATTTCTTGTTTAGTTTATTTCATTTTTTTCATGGGATCCTAATAATTTAATGTGAAGTATCATATCAGAAGAAGTCTAACTACTACTCAGATGCAAAATTGATGTATGTGTTTGTCCTTGACTGTCAAGGATATATCTTTATAATGAATTTGATGAAAAAAAAAATCATTTGATGATATATCAGCTAAATATTTCTCGCGAAAAATGTGAACTCAATTACTCAAATTGACAGAAGAAATGCGTTAGCATCATACTTTTACCTTCTTCATACATTTGAATGCTTGTGTAACATAATATATCTTGTGGATGTATAGAAACCTTATGAAAATGTTTTTCAAGAATATATATAAGGCTCGTTTGAGCCCCATTTTCATCAAAAAATGCATTTGTAATAGTGTTACGATGGAGAATATGTGGTTAAAAAATAAGGAAAAGTTTTGGGTTTCGTGTAATATTATTTTATTGAAGAATGTGTGATTAAAATAGAATCAAATCATTATTCAAGAATACATTTTGATGGAAAAAATGGGGCTCAAACAAGGGCATAAATTTGTTCGTATCTAATAAATTTTGATTTCTACATTTGAGTCATGAAATTTTCTTTGTATTCTAAAAATGGCAACCCTCAAAATTCTCATGACATTTTGATTAAAAAAAATAATAATAACTCATCTTACAGAAATCGAAAATGCTTAAAGTGTTTATCGCCAAAGTAGGGTTTTGGTCTGTAGATGTTAGATAGTTGCTACGAATTCTACTTATTGAACGATATTTCTCCGCAATGAGTCTCAATTACACTTTTCTATATAATAATAGATGCCTTTCCTAGTTACGATTAGGTAATTTACACAGATCATTACATGACTTCATATGCTCTTAGGATTTTAAGACTCACAGTTTTATAAGCACATTTTCTCTTCCGTCAGGCATTCATATGTATTTTTTTAGTGTGCACTTGTGGCTTCATTTGTGAATGTTGAGGATCTGACAAATAAAATTTCAAAATATGTGTTAATGTATGTAAGCTTTCTAGTTTCTACTACTCTTGGTTGATAGATAATTTCGATTACTGTAATGAATTCTGTTCTGGCCTTCTTTCAATTGGTAATTGTCTATTGGACGAAATCTTCTGAGAAAAAAAAAAAAAATGCATGCTAAAGTACTCTTACACAAGAAAATTGACCTTTCCAGGGTTCTCACTCATGCAATGAATGAGAAATTTTTCACATCTTTTATTGGTTTTTCGTGTAATATTCGTCAAATTTTGAAATGTGGATAAAAAAAGGTGTGCTGTTGTTTTTATTAAACACCAAAGTATAGTTTTCACTGATTTAAAAGTGCGAGAATATTTTTGTGTCCAAATGACTTTGTCTGTATGGTTTACTTCATCTGCTGCTTCATTTTGGAGTCAAACATAAACTTGATTTCTAGTTACTTAGCTTGATGTCAATGTTTCTATTAATTTCATCTGTTTCCCCCTTTTTGGATCTTATCAATGCTTTTTTTCCTCTTGTGGTTTATTCTTGTGATTTAAAATATTGAGAGCATGTTTGGCATGGCAAAGCTTTTAGAGATTATTAGCCGTGGATCTTAATGTGCATATAATAAGTGGGTAAAAATAGGTAAAAGTTGTGGGTAATATGAATGTATGGATAAAAATAGAGTTTGATCAGCTTATAAGCAATTATAAGCTTTACCAATTATGCTATTAATTCGCTTGATTTTAGTTTACCCTTTGTTTCCCTTCTGCCTTCTACTTTTTTGTACTTTTATTTATAGCCAAATTCTGTTTTTGTAATAACAAAACCAACAAATTGTGATAATTCTGTATTTCATTCTTCTTCAGTGCCAAAAACATCACATTGTGGGGTTACCTGATCGAGGAACTGCCAACACCCAGTCCAACCCACAAATGAATATTGTCAGCCATGTGGAAAAGTTTAATACAATCAAAAGCGAGATGCAGTTCAATGCTGAATCAAAATTGCAGGATGACACTAACTTAATGATGGATGAAACAAACAATTATGTCCCCTGCAGTTTGGATGTTGATATTGAGAAAGGAAAGCCCCAAAACCCTAAAATCTATGATGAATCTGTTGGAATTTTGAAGGCTGATGATTCCTTAGTAGTAAGTTCTCTGCCCAAGAAAAATACTCAGGCTTTTATTTCTCCAGAGTCCATATAAAATACTACTGGGAAAATTTGAGTCATATTCAGCATCCCTGCCATGCAATCTTTGGTTGATTATGCAATTGAAAAGGATTATTTATTGCTGTGCAGAGGGCATTGCAGAGAGAGATTCACATACAATTAGGAGGAAAATTCATGCAGCTCTTAATGAACCATAGCCCCGATATGCCCAAGTTCGCTTCAAGAGGTAATTATCGTGCTTTGAAACCATTACCTTTGTGTTTTTAGGGAACTATTGAATTGTGTGTGAATCTTTTTATCCATTCCTATATTTTTATTGGCATGCTTATTTTACAGTTATTTTGTATGTTGCTCTCTTCTTAACTAATATTCGAATGTAACTAACCTGTTTTATAGCTAGTTAAAAGAAATCGAACAAAGATCACAACTTCAGTACAGATTAAAAAAATCATAATCCAAATTTCACCTGTCGATATATAGTATCTCTTGGCACACACAAAATCGACCAGTTATGGCCAATTACATTAACATGTGAAACTTGTTCTTCCTGCTACTAATTATGTTTTCCATATTCTACACCCCAAGTTTGGCATAAAGCAAAGGTGTGTGTCAAAGATATAATTTAAGTGATATATGTGGGGCCCTCTCTATAAGCTTAAGAATTTAGATTAAGCCTCCATTTGACAAAATTTATAAATGGTTAAACTTTATTTTCAACCAGACATTTCAATGGGCCTACAAGTACTATTTACTTATCCACTATTCATATATTTATAAATTAATTGTTTATAATTCTTCTTGATGGATTATAAGTGGTTCAACACGGTATCAGACTTGTAAAGGTCCTAAGTCTCATCGCCACCCATTTAAATAAGAGATTGTTCACTTGTAAGACTTTAATAGGAAAATAAATCTTGCCACATGAGGGGGGTGTGTTGAAGATGCCACTTAAATTATATACATGGAGTCTCTCTAAGAGCTTAGGGTCCGTTTGATTGCAAAAGTGGAAAATGGGTGGAAAGAAAATGTTTTACTGAATTGCCTAGAATTTGTTTTACTAGGAATTGTAATTAATTGTGTTTAATTGGTATAATTTTTCACCTAGAAAATGTTGAAAGTTTGATGTCTGTTTGTCTTCGTTTTCTATGGAAATTGTCCATTAAAGTAATAATTTTTTCTACTATTGGGTCTAGAATTTGTTCCAATTGCCAAAAAAACTTAAATTAAAAATTAAAAAAATTATAATATCGAATATCATTCGTTTGACTTTAT
>CAIGRL010125833.1:0-12096 GCA_903798325.1 Fraxinus xanthoxyloides | reverse complement strand
ATTTAATTTGACAACATTTCTTTCAATTCACTCCTTTTCAAAATATGCATATAAAGTCTAAAGTCTTTTTACTTTTTCTCTGCATCCAAATCAAACTTAACCTCATCCCTAATTTTTAATGACCTAAAAGTTTTAATTCCATACCAATACAAATCAATAAACGATTAATCTTTCAAGATATTAAATTTTGAAGCTAATGCATGTACATTAATGTTTCATCTTTAATGTATGTATGTGCATGCCCTTTTGTTACATATTAAATTTTGAATTTCACAACATTCAATATTTTACTTCATTTATTGATAAACTATTACCCTTTTAAAATAATAAATTTTCTCGATCCCAACCTTACTATTTTATACTTTATAAAGGTTATAGACGGTAGATTCTACACGATTGGGCCAACCAACAATTTCCGGGAACCACAAGAAAGAAGGACCATTAGAGATCTTAAGTGGACACCTTTGTACTTCTGGTCCAAGATCTTTCGACGATCAAGCTAGTAAAACTTGTCGAGAATTATGAGTGCTTAGATGAAATGTAAGAAGAAATAGTTCAGACTTCGGTGTAGAGTAATTGAGGATACCTGAATACATTGATTATGAGAATTTCTATTTATGATCAAAATAAAAATTATGTATTGAAATATATATTAATTTTAATTCCCATACTCAATATATCAAATCAAATAAATGCAATAATCATAAAATAGATAAAAATTGCCGTTTATTAATTATCAAAATATCATTCTAAACATGCAAAAACTATAATATATGGACACAACACGATTCGAACTACATAACATCAGCATGAAATAATTCGAATCCAGTTCTTGAATAAAGACTGGACTAATATCAAAATCTTCGAAATTAACTCACTCAATTGGAATCAAAACCTCATTAGTCCTAAATGGAGGCAAAGTCCAAGGAGGATTATACCTAGCCAAAACAAAATCCCCACTCACCTTGTACCCATCTCTTGCCAACCATTTCTTCAAATTCTCCACCTTCTCCGCCACAACCTTATCACTAGCCACCCAACTAAACCGCACCACCCCGTATTTCCTCTCTCCCTCCTCCCTTATCACCACCCGTTCATCCACCGGACGCGGCGCATCCTCTGCCGTGGTGTATTTTGACGGCAATAAAAACTGCATAGTCACCAATTTATTATTTCCGGGTGTTTTGGTCACTACAGGTGCGGTCATGGCGATATTTTCTGATTCCTTGGTTATCACCGGAGAGGTCATGGCGATTTTTTCGGGTTTCGTATTCTGCGGGTTGCCGAATGCTCCTATGTAATTGGCTAGTACAGTGAAACCGCCATCTTTGTCGCCCTTGAACTGGATCGGGTCGTAGGTCACTTCTGCTATTACAGATGGTGGATATTTGCGGATTTCGTAGTCATTTGTGGAGTGAATTACTTCGTGCTTCGGCGTTTCGACGGGGATTTTTCCTAACACCATACCCATGTTGAGAACTTCTGAAATTAATCGAAAAATCAAAATAAGCTGGGTAAAAATGGGATTTGGACAAACAGTGAGGTGGGTTGATTGATAGTAAGGTAAAGATGGAACTGGGAATTTAATTTATAAGGAAAAAAGGGATTCTGTATTGCTTGGGAAAGGAGGAATATGACAATCGAATTATGCGTGGTGTCGAGTGTGGATAGATTTCTTGACCTGCTGCACAAAACGAATGGCGAGGAATTAAGGAGAAGATTGTGTAATGTGTTATGCCACGTTATAGCTTGCTGAGTAATGCTAGGGGGGATTTTAACATAATTTTTAAAGAGTAATTAAATGAAATGTGAATTTCATGTATATTTAATGTCACAATAACGTCACATCAGCACCTGTAGGAATTTGTGAAAGAATTCCTGTGCTTGGGAAATTCCTGCAATTGTTGCCCTTTCTATTTTGGTATTTTATTTTTTCCCATTTTCTATTTTGGTAGTTTTGTGTCAAATATACGAAGTATGAACTTTTATAATGAAGGAAAATGGGTGGTATTCGTTGGATGCGTGGCACTTAGGAATCAAACCTGATGGATATCATATCCAGTTCTTCCAAGTTTGAGGTGATTTTAAAGTGGCCATCCTATGTCTTAGGCCTATCACTCAAAAAACTGATTGAAAGTGCTTGCTAAATAATTGTCAAATCTGTTTGACGTACAAAATATCTTTGGGTCGAAGTGGTATAATAGAAGATGCCTTATGAAGCAAATGCTTATTGTTTTGAAAATACAATACATCAACTTGTAGTACCTTGCTTCAGACATGGAGGCTCGACCTCTATCTTATCGCTTTCTCCGAGGTGCCTAAATCAGTTCGACCCTTACTCTTAATCGCATTGGCTAGGATTAGGAAGACGAAGTGAAGTAGAGTACATGTTTTGCGTGACTTTTTGCTATTTTTTAACTTCTTGTCATGTGGTCTTTTTCGTTTGATGATATGTAACACTAATAATTCGATTTGACGAGATGACCCACCCCACCTAAGAGCGCTTATATTAAAGGGGAATTCATAGCTGGAAACAACCCTTATGGTTTGNGCTTATTGTTTTGAAAATACAATACATCAACTTGTAGTACCTTGCTTCAGACATGGAGGCTCGACCTCTATCTTATCGCTTTCTCCGAGGTGCCTAAATCAGTTCGACCCTTACTCTTAATCGCATTGGCTAGGATTAGGAAGACGAAGTGAAGTAGAGTACATGTTTTGCGTGACTTTTTGCTATTTTTTAACTTCTTGTCATGTGGTCTTTTTCGTTTGATGATATGTAACACTAATAATTCGATTTGACGAGATGACCCACCCCACCTAAGAGCGCTTATATTAAAGGGGAATTCATAGCTGGAAACAACCCTTATGGTTTGTTTTGATATCCGGTGGGAATAATAGAAATCAAAGTTCAGATTGGTTGGTGTGCCTAGATATAATCATATAATACCATTCATATATGGCGTATTTCATAAAGAGCAAAAAGTAAACGGAATAATTGAATTTGGCAAAATTCAAGTCAAAAACCTTATCCAAGTTTATGTGTTGATTTTGTGTCCAAGGAGAGAGCTTAGATGGCTTTAAAAATCAACTCAATACCCATCCAATCTAATCCCATATCTTTTGAGTTTCTTTGATGAGATATAATTCAGTGGCTAATAGACAATCATCAATTACCGTGGTGAGTCTCATAACGTGTTGGACTTCGCATCAATAATATCTTTACATTAAGATTTAAGAGTCACTCAAGTTTTATATTTAACCAATATTGTAGTATTTTTATTTTTTACATATATTGCAAGATGGTAGTCAATTTGAGAACACAAACAATATATTTTTGACTGCTTAATTGAGTTTTATATATGGATAAAATTTCTTATTTGAACTTACATGGAATTTGAATAATCCAATTCTATGTTGATTGTCAAATCACGCCTTCATTACATATATTTATCGAAGAATCTTCACCGTCACTGACGTCTTAAGCCATAATCCATAAAGTAAAGTCCTTTGACCATCTGTTTGATTTAGATAAAAATCAGATTTTTAGTATATTTTGATAAAAGTAGTTCGAATGAGTGGTCAAAATTTTTTGAATCCAATATGTTGTTAAAATTAATTATTAATATTGACATTGATTTTAATCCAATTTTTTAGCTGAACCAAACGTGAGTGTGTATATATATATATATATATCTCTCTCTCTCCCTCTCTCCCTCTCTCCACTTAAACCATGAGGTACATCAAAAACCTTTAGGGATAAATTCACTAATGGTAACCCAACTTTATATTTAGTTATCACATCATTCAACTTCGCACTTAGTGTCACATGGCCATCCAATTTGATTTTTTTCACCATGATCATCCAACTTTAAACTTAGCGTCACATTAGCCACACAATTTGATTAAATTAAATAAAGTTATGTTTAACATCTCATAATAATTTTAAAAATATAGAAAAAAATGGCCCCTAAGTTCACGTGACCCCATGCTACCCTATGCCCGCCCCTGTACCGTTTTCTGGGTTGTTTTCTAATAATTTCTGCCTTTCTCGTTTCGAGTAAGCATTTCTTTGTTACAGGTGGTTGAAGTTTCAACATCTAGAACTGTCGAGCACGGTACTTTTCTACAATTCATATCTTCACTGCTAAAAGTTGTAAGATATCGTTCCATCTTTCCATAATTGTGATGTATGTCCGTATTTAACGATCAATCATTTCACTTTCTCATTTTTTTTGTCTCAACATTTTTACGCTACTTTATTTTCTTTAATTATACGAGTTCCTCACTTCAAAGTTCAATTTTCGTATTGACGACCTATACGTTGATATTTGAGGATGGATTTGTATGTCTAGTCTCACAATGTAAGCGTAAGAGAGTTATATTTACGTGTACTTGACTATCTTGGTTCTTGTTATATTACAGCCGATCGAGTTTACTGACTGAAAATGGTAACACAAAGGATGGTCTAAGGTTGCCAACCATGAAAACCTTCTAATCCAGGTATCCTTTAAGGTTCTATCGTTTTTGCCAAATTTTCCCTTCTCTTAGATTCTATATTATAGTATAAATTGTCCTACTTCTTGTAATTATCTCACGTATGTCACGAGCGGAAAAAAGAGAAGAAATGTCCTCCAACATGCTCTCGACACATATTTCAATAAAAAAATATTTTCTTGTTTGTGATATATGTGCCATGGATGGTACAAAATTGCAGGTTGTATATCAATCGGTGTGTAAATCTGGACCTTCCAACATAGGAAACAATGCACATTGTGGTCTATCAAGTCCATGCTCAACTAAACTGAAAATATAGAAATTACCTAAAAATATACACGAACACAAAGCTATCTCATTCTTGGAGAATATCTCGCCGAATCACCATTGTTGATATTAATCTACACCAAATATCGTTTTGAATTTGAATTCGCATATTTCTAGCCTATTCAATTAACTGAATCTGTTATGATTGTAATTGAAGGTTTCAGTTACAAATGAAATAGGAAAGTTTTGCGATACATTAATTTTGGCAATTCTATTGGGTTATGTAGTAATTTTTATTTATAATTTATTAATATGGCATAAATTGGATTTTTTATTTTTTATTTTTTTTATATTTGTAAAGTATATATGATTTTTTTTTTTTTTGGACACCTTTTTCTTTGGGTCATTAACTCATAGAGCCCAAATATTCGTTCTTATTAGATTACGCTTTGGGACAGCTACCCGCAGGCCCAATGAGTCACCTGGAGCGACGTCGTTTTATATTCACAAAAAACTAGGGTTTCACCATCACCTCCTTTTAAACTCCACGCACGGAACAATCTGCAAGCACCTAACGTTACAGTATATAAACTCTCTCGTTAGTTCTTCAATTGTCAAGGCTCAGGTTATTGCATTCATATACTGTATGATTATTTGTTCCTTTATGCCCTCGAAGATTTCTTTGGATGTGATTTTTGCTATTTGAATTCCCTTTTTATTTTTATTTCCCCATGGATCGATGATGCGAAAAATAAACTGCGTTATCTATCTGAAATTTCCAAAATGGAGCTGAAGAATACCTTAAGATTGCTGAGATCCATGGGTACTCAATTGCCGATTCAGTTTGAAAAAAAAAATGTTTTTTTTATTTGATACGAGAAGGAGCATCATTGATGAGCTTTATTTGATTTGTTATCCTTGCACTTTGATTGTTAGTGAAGAAAACCCATGGGGATTCACGAGTCTGAGATGCTCATTGGCGATTTCTATCTATTTTTTTTTTTTTTAATTTTATTAATTTTTTTTTTTTTTTTTTTTTTGTTTCTTGTAGTTTATGAACTTCACACAATGTGTGTGTGTGTGTGTATATATATACACACACACACACATACACCCTGAAGGGTTGATCAATTGGTCAACCCTTAAGTTTGCTCCCCAATGGTCACCAGTTCGAGTCTCCTTAGGGCCACTGAGATGAGTACACGACTGTAAATTTCAGGGCCCCGTGAGATTAGTCGATGTGCGCGCAAGCTAGGCAGACATTCACGGTTATCAAAAAAAAGAAAATATATATATATATATATAGAGACAACATTTGCCTCAGAGGTCATTGCCCTTGGAGACACAAGTGAGGTCACAGGGTCAAATTTCTTCTCCATCAAATCTTTTCCCTGTATTTTCCTGAACTGAAGTCCATGAAAAGGGGAATGTTCTGCAGGTTGATTGCAGACAGATCCATTCATCTCACCCAGACAGGTCACATGACTGGTTCGAAGAGGCCAGTCCGGTCCGGTTTTCTAAACTACGATCACAACTATTAAGCAGATGATGAAAGAAACAAAAATTCCTAACACTTGGAATTTACAAACAGAAAACACCCATATCTGACCTGATATCAGGGTCCTTTAAGGAAGTAATAATCTGTGCTTGATGTCTTTTAATAATGTCCTGTACATCTGTAACCATCAACATCCTAGTCATATTCTCCTGCATTACGCAAATCATGCAATCAGAAACTAGCAATCAGATCATAACCTTCACGCTAATGTTGACAATTAAGACCACGTTTGAGACAATTCTTAAATAAGAAGTCCATCTAATAGATAGAGTTACCAGTTTGGGATTTATAAGTGCCTGTACATAATATTAAATATTTGATAAATTTACTTTCTGTAAGCTGATTTGAAATTAAAAATAGTTATCAATTACATATGCAGGAAGAAAAATTCAAGGGCAACCAAAGTTCACTTCTTTGAGATAGACCTTTGTAATAAAAGTTCATCTATAGTTATTTGCACAGAACCCATGACTTTTTCAAGTGAGTTTAAGATACAAGAGTAAATTTGACAGAATTGTCAGACATGCTCTAAATTTCTTAGACTTCAATAAGATATGGAATCGGACAAATATATAGGATTCCCACAACAATTTAAGGCAAGACCCAAACATGAAGCCAAAATATCAGAAAAGGAACGGAAAAAATTGGTGTACAAACAACTTACCAGACCAAGATATCGTATATTTGGTTCCCGCACAGCTATAAACTTCCCAAGCAAGGCAACACATTGCGACATCATTTCTTTTTCAGCATCTAGATGCATGACCTGCGGGAAAATTTTGAACAAAGAATTTCCATGAGAATAATATTACCGAGGTAGACATTAGAAAAGGAGAATATAATAGCTATTCTTAGTTTCCTCTTATTTCTGCCACCATCCGAGAATGGGGGGAGGATAGGATTCTTCAGAAAAACAAAATATCAACTTCAAGGAGAGAAGTTATTGCGTGTTATGGTTGAAAACATTATTTAAATTGTATACACATTGCATTATCTTTTTATATCAATTAGTTCAACATGGAATCAAAGCGTGCAAAGGTTGTAGGTTCACATCTTGCTTCCACTCATTTAGAATAAAATTGCCACCTACACATGAGGAGCCGCGTTGAAAATGCTATTTAAATGACGTACATGCCTTATCTATCAAATAGATTCTTTTTTTAAGCAAAACACAAAAACAACCTTAGTGGGTTTTTAGGTTCCATCAAAGAATACTAATGGGGATTTGGATTCCCCTATCATATATAAAATCTAACTCACCAGAACAAGAGGAAAGGGGAATAAATCTGACCTCCCAAAAGCAAAACAATGCAACATATAAAAGAATGAAATAAATGCAGCAGTCCTACTTCATATACAGAGAAAGCAAGCGAGAAGCAAACTAACGTCCTCTGGTACTAGGAGGTTCATATCTGGCAATCTGTAAATATAGTCAACCTAAAGCATTTGCTGCTAGTGGTACACATTCCTTGTCTAAACTCTATAACAGCATTGTTGAATCTGAAATTGCCGTGGTATATCCCATATTGCATCCAATTGATATCAAAAGTTTTTGGATATATTCTTGAGATACTGGGGTTAGAAAGTTTGCATACAATCCAAAAATTATGCCAACGTTGCCACTAGGTCTCTACAGGCTGCTTTGAAAAATATCATAGAATTCATCAGATTGTGTCTTCAAAACAACACTGGATACTACGAATATTGTCTGGTTGTTAAGAGAAATATTCTGCAAATATTGTTTTTAAACAACCAACTTTCCTCTTTTCTAGAATTTTTTGCTTCATAATAAAATAATATTATATATTTACACTTACCGAGAACAAGAGATACCCAGGTCAAAATTGTTCCAGCATTAAAAGATCGTTTTCAATTGAATGCATGTTACTACTACATTTGTTGTCTAGTTCTCATTACAATGTGCAAAACTGTGAGCGTATTGTATGCATGTAAAAACATGAATTGCTCAATTACTAAGATTCTCAGTCATTAATTATGCATAGAAAAATCTTGGAGGCCAAACAAACAAGAAAGAGGTTCCCTAAACATTGTTTTTGAAGATTAGGCATGACTTCAGACAGTGACTTAAAACTGTACACGGAGTTTAAATGCATACTTACAAGAGCAAGGGCTTCGAAGAGAACAGCATGTGATGCATTATTCTTGTTCACATTTTTCACGACATCAGTTCCCATTAGTATCCGTTGTAAAACCTACTTAACCAAAAAATGCCCCATTTGAAAATCAACAAAATCTGGATACAAAAGATTTATGAAATCTAAATACAAACTTATCTGTTAAATTAATATTGAAAAGAGAAAGAAAGACCTCAAATAATGATCTTCTAGTGTTCGGATCTTCAATGGTTGGAAAATACTGAAGAGCCCTCATTGTCTTAACCTGCAGTGACAGATTGATATAAGCATAAAATATAGGATCATATTAATTAAAAAAACTCCATAAAGAGAATTATTATATCCTGCTTAAGGATATAAGTTGAGAATGTGTAAGTATTCCCTTGACATTTGATAAACAAGGAAGATAAATCAAGAAACATTACTCAGTGATACGTAGCAAGTATACATTCAAGATTTACATGACCGTTGGCCATACAAGCTTTCCACAAACTTGATAGAATCGTAAATAAGTAAATAGATTATACCAGAATATCCTTTTTATCAATGAAAAACTATACTTATTACTTTCACTATTTGTTCGATCTTAGAGAACATTGATTCAATTAAAAATAAATTCATCCAAAGAAACTTGTCCACAAGAAACCAAAGTTTTTTAGACAATTACAAACCAATTAGACAAATGTGCCAATTCTGTTGCCAATCAGACCTCTAGGAATAATTCACTTGTGACTCGTGGATTTTCCTTCATCCTAGTTACAAGGAAGCTTAATTTATATTATTACAGATAAGGTCAAATTCTGAATTTGGGAAAACAAATCTGAAATGATAAAAGGAGAGTTAAATAAATCTTAACTTCGCAAATTTATGGTTATCGACTACAAAAGGCAGAGATCAGCAACAAGCCGTGGTTTTATATGTCTCTTCTACATGTCCACTTCCAAAATGTCTCTTTCATCTTCCTCTAGGTTTGAAGCTTAAATTGTTTTATACACCCAATTTGACCAAAACAACAGGTCCAGTACAAGTCCTTATTTTGACATTCAAGTACCAAAACTGTGCTCGTCTATCAAGTGCACAGGACACTTATCCTCGTAACTCGATTTCTTTCTTATTTTTTTTCTTTTTAATTTTCTAATAAACAACAGCCCATAGTGAACTACCTAGCAGGAATTTAAGAGGTTGTAAAATACTGCTGCTAAAAAAAAGGTTTACACCTAGGTTAGCAAGAAATAAGATCAGGATTAGCATCAACTCCAATCAAAAAAGGGAACAAGTTGTCAGAGAAGCACAGACCTGAAGCCAGGGAGATGGGATACCATAATAGGTGTATTCTTGTGGAACATCTTGGTTTCTTGCAAGCCTTTCCAATACTTTAACACACTTAGGAAGACAACTCCAATATGCCTCGTGATTATTCGACAGCAAAGAAACCAGAAGACTCATAGAAGACGTCAAGACACCCAAATCCCGTTCGTCTAATAGTTGTGCCATCCGATCTGACCTGCAACACATGAGAAAGACGACTTAATTATACAAGAATTATTTATTCCGTCAAATTATCACAGAATGCACATTGTACAAAAGTTCATTACCAGCCATCCACATTCACCACATCAGGGTTTTTTCTATAAAGGCGCAGAAGACACAAAGCAGCCTTCTTCCTCACAAGCGGTCTACAGCTACTTGAGATCTGAAGCAACGAAACTATTAGCATCATTGTGAGCTGCTAATGCCTATCAAAAACTATAAAAAAATAAGGGAAAAAAAATTCTTTTACAAGTAATTTTTGAACGTCAGGAGCAAGTGATTCGGCAAACTCTCGGCCCCCAATATTTCCAACCTGAAAAGATACAAGTGAGATTGGATCAAAAGAAAGTAACAACCACGCCAAATTTTCAGTCTATATAACATGTAGAAATATGCCTCGAAGCAACATACAATCAAAGTAATATGCTTGCACAAACTAATACTGATAAACTTCTAAGAGGAGAGATCCAATATCATACCAAAGTCAAAGCCAGACACTGAAAAGTCTCATTGCGTCCGATAATATCATTGCGCACGGTATTAATTGCTAATCTCAAAAAATCATGATTCTCATTGAGCAAACATGATGTCACTAAGTAGCCAACCTGTAGCCAATCGAAGCAAGAGAAAGTTATTAAGTTGAAGTTCATACCCTCATTCCATGCCAAACAGATAAGATAAGACTTGAAAGTATCAAGTACTACCATATATAAGCAAGAAATAAATATTGTTCAAAACAACAATTTCAATAGATTGAGACCAGTTCTATTCATCCACAATTTCATCCTCATATAGTCATACATTTTACATTCAGAGTTATCGCTAGCTGGAAAATTCATCTCCGCAACCTCAAACGAAAGAACCCACAATAATCTACAAATGAAGTTCCCTACAAACCTAAACTTACTATCCTTTAGATACTCGCTCACCCTCTGAGACTTCACAATCATCTTCCACAATATTCCTTAGCTACTTAGATAGTTTTATTAACACTTCACAGAATAATGAAAAAAAGCTAGTGATTGAAGATACAGCATCATCATCGGGAATTGAAATATCATTAAGATAGCTATGGAGACAGTATACATAAAGTAGAGTACATTAATGTATGGAGACAGTTATAACAGAGATCTCATTTTGTTTATCTATATAATGTTTTTTTGATAGGTATTTATGTATATAAATGTAATTAAGGTATCTCCTTATGTCGCTTCTGTAACATGATAACCAACACTTAAAAGCGTCTTTCTAATTGGCAGCGTTCCAACTTATTAATTCAATCTATACTGGAATGCCTGATTTGCCATTAAGCACATACAAACAATAGTATACATTAAGTTTCACTAAGGTCCATGCTTGCTATTCAAAGAAGCAGTTCTAGGTATTGTAAGGACAATAGACCCAGCATCTTATTTCTGTAATTGCATTAGCATACAGACTAGCAAATTCTCTGCATAGATTATAACCCAGAGAAGCGAAATGCAAATGTCTTATATAATTGTGCCGAAGTTCTACTAGCAGGCTAAAATTAAAATCTCACTGAATTATCAGTTACCTCAGTTCACTGAATTAGGCATCATATTATTTAATATAAATGCAGTGTGTGTATCAACCAAGTCACTTACATTTCAGTTTTAAGAAAGCTGGTGGTAGTAATGCAAAAGCACATAAAACCACATTCAGGCAAGAAGAAATTTTGTGGATAACCCAGCTTTTCAGTCATATTTATACAATTGCATTTTATAAGAACCAACGAAGTATCTTCAAGTATTGTAAAGTTATGTGGTCGGCTTGTTTGAAACCTATGTGGCAAGGTCTTCAATTTAATCTTCAAGTATAGTAAATTTTGTGTGAGCCTGTTTGCAAGACGTGTATAGAGGTCTTCAAAAACCTCCAAACTCCATTTCAGCATCCAGTTTTCAGATTTAGCCCCTTTTTTGACAACCATTATTTCAAAACTCTTTAATTCTCATACTTATTTTCAATCACACATTTACACAATAAAATATTTTACAAGTAAACCTAAATTTTTCTATACTTTTTAACCACGCATTCTACCAAAAAAAATCACTATTCGAAACTCCATTTCTCAAAATAACGGCCATCAAA
>CAIGRL010125779.1:0-12160 GCA_903798325.1 Fraxinus xanthoxyloides | reverse complement strand
ATCATTTTTATAGGAAATGAAGGGCATCATCTTTCATATTTATGTCCTGTGAGCAAAAGTGCTGAGTTGGGAACACGTGCCAATCTAAGTCTTGATTGGTTGCCGTCAAATCAACATATAGTACGAAACTAAAAAAATATGTCATGACATATTCCCATTGGTTGCTGAGGTCGGCTCTATCAGGCTATCATGAAGCCGAACTTAAATGGAGTCCACAGTAATTCATGAATTGATTAGAGAACAAAGCTATAGCATATGATTAGTGGAATTGGTGAGCGCTGACGTAAGTCCTTCTGAATGTCATTAATTGATTGAATGTTTTGACAATGTACAATAAATCTATAATCATTACATCCCCTCAAACCACGGCGGTCATAAGTACGAGTTGACCTTACATATCCAACCTTAATTTAGCAGGAGCTAAGTGCATATAACAAACATACTTAATTAGGTCGCAGGTCGGATGTCAACAAGCTCTATGAGTAAAATTGATGGGTTCTACATGTTACTATCATCCAAATATCCAATTCACCTGGGAGAATTCAAATTGAGACACAAACACCCAAGGGTAAACTATCAATTGCATCAATTACACAACCAATTATTCAATTTCAGCTATGAGAAAAGAGGAAAAAAAGTGAATTATGTTTTTTAAATTTGATTTTTTAATTATTTATTTGGGATTTATATGCATTTTATTGAAAATTCTGAGAGTATGGTTGCAATTTATTCTTTAATTTATTTTTATTTTATTTAAATATGAGGGTATATTTATCATTTTACAGTTTTTTGAATGAAAATGGATGAAATAACGATTTTCACAATGAAAAGTGGAAATATGGGTGAAAATGTAAAAAAAATAAGTGTAAGAACGTTTTGCACACTGAAAGCCAAATCTAAGGAGATTTTGGGTTAATAACATGAACAAGAATTATATAATAAATGCAGGGAGAGAGAAAGATAGAGGAGCAGGTGGGTTAAAGAAATGTTTGGCTAAACTTAAAGTTACTTTTATGTAACTTTTTCGTAGGTTACTTTATATTTCTAATTTTAGTCGAAAAACAATTTTAAAGACAAGGAGTAAAGTTTTCAATGGAAATATGGCCACAAAGTTATAAATAATGGATATATACAAGCTTGAAAATGTTATAGTTAGGAGTCTTAATATGTTCCCGTTACATAGTAGGGTTAAGATCGATTATTGTGTTAATGGTCGATTTTTTGGAATATTTGCACACTTTCATTTTGTCATTAATTTCATTTCAACGTCTGTATCTTTCCATCTCTCTTATTTGTTATACCCCGAATTGTTATTATTTTATCTAAAGTCATCGAAAAAAATAAAATAAAGTGAAACCCTCTCGACCCAGGTATATTCTTTTCTTTGAGTTCAGTTACTTCAATTGGATCATTAAAACTTTTCGATTTTAATTCAAAGTACACATGTCCAAGAAAGTATATTTGAACATGATGTATTGTTTGTCATTGTGCCTTGTTAGTGGACATAATTTCTAGATACGGGTGGTGCTTATCCCTTGGGCCACCAATGAATGATGTCGATAGAACTATTATTCCTTTTTTTCCCCCAATTTGAGGAACTTTTTGTTACTAATCAACCAAAATTTAAACAATAACATATAAAATAATAAGCCATATTCTTAAATCATGTCTCAGTTTGAGTATCATTCTCTAATATTTTATTTTATTTCAAATTTCATTTTTAAGGTTAAATATATTCAAACCACATTTTTAATAACTAGATTGCATTCTAATGCATGGAAGGTTTATAACATTTACGTGTTATCACATTTACATTTCAAACTTTTTTCATAACATTCTTACTCTCAGATTAATATAAATTATTATTGATTAAGATTTCTCTCCAAAATAAGCAAATTTAAGACTCATTCGTCCATTATATTTTTAAATAAGCAAAAATATAACAATGCAAAAATACGATTAAATATTTGACTTTCATTCTAATGTACATTAAAAATATTGTTGGACGAAATAAGGACAATATTTTCTGATTAATAAAATGTTAAAAATAAGAATGTGACGAAGAGAAAAAAAATTAAGAATATAAGAGTGATAATAAATAAAGGTTCATGACCTTCAATATAATTGAAATGTGGTGTATTTATAAAAACATATAGTATAAATATAATCACAAACAATGAAACCTATATTTATGCACCCTAAATGAAGCAGCCGATACACTTAATAAAATTTATTGTTATGACAAAACTTTAGTATAACACTTAAATTAAAATATTCTAAACATAAACTTTACAATACTGTTATATTTATCTCAATACAAAAATTAAACAAATTAATACAATGTTCAATCATGAAATCTTAACTTGCAAATTCATTCTTTCTGAAGTAGATAGATAATATATTATCATAAATCATTATTTTTTGTAAGGAGCCAATAGAATGCCGACTAAGTAAATTTGTTAAAGTATAAATTGAACCAATAAATAATATATCTTAGGCAAAATACATAATTTTTTTAAAAAAAATTAGGTAAATGGCTCGATTTGGTTTCGATGATTTTTAAGTATCGAAACTTAAACCGATCCATTTTCAAATAGTTTGGTTCGGTGTTGAATAAATTGACGATTTAATGTAAACTCAACCCAACGGTTTTAATATTGCAGTTTTGATTCCTTATGGCAGGTTGACAATTTTTTTATTCATCCCTAACCACACTTCCCTAACGTCACAGAGGCCGAAGTATATTGCCAGAACTATGCTTCTGGGCCAGGAACATTCCCCATATTGCCATCTCTAGGATGGTTTTCTTTGGGAATGGATGGAGTTAGCGTAAGCCTACGTTTGGCTCGTTGTTTATAAACACAAGTAATTTTTTATCAACATAATTTGAGAAATTTACAAGTTGTTGACATACAAAAATAAGGCCCCCCATTAAAATGGTCCAAAAAATGGAAGAATGGAGCCCAGTTAGGAAATCCGCAGAATAGGCCCATCATCACCCAAGTCTGCTCGATACTCCAAGACAGAGTTATATAAAAGGTCCATCGTCGTTCAAACTAGTTTGTTGCCCAAGATATGGGCGAATATAGTGTCATCATCGCCCAAGCCCGTGATATGCCCAATAGCTGGGCGAAAGTAAAGTAATGGTTATTAAAACGGTTAATAGCCAAACTTATCACATTCCACTATCTAAGAATTTCGGAGGCAAACAGTTAAGTAATGGGATTAATGACAGCAGTTGAAGACGGTAGGTAGTTCCTTGACCAAGTTATCCATTATGGAGAAAGTGGATAGTTACAGAGTGAATGACAATTTCCAAACGGTTCTTTGCCAAATCAGTATAAAAAAGGAGAAGACATAGAAGGAAGGATCATGAATCAAACAACTCTCGAAAAGAGAATATGTAATTTCGTTTTCTTTGCAAAACTTTCAATTACTTTGTATGCTTGCGCTCCTTGGAGGCGTTTTCGCTTTTCGTGAATTGTAGTCTTCATAAATAAAGCACTCATTGTTGGGATTTTGTCTCAAGAGGTCCATCCTTTACACAATCGTCTGAACCATCTTTTAATTGTTAGCGAGACCCGACTTCCGTGCGAAACACAAGTATTAGTGATTTACGTATAACTTATTTCTATTTATTTATAATTTAAACATTTTATAATGACCTTCCAAACATGCTATGAGATTTCTAAAGCTGTATACTTTGCGCTTCCAATTGAGTCGGCCCTCTTTATTCGGGCTTTTTTGAATTGTTGTGTTGTCAACATTTTGCCGCTTTCAACAATTTTTTATGAATTTTGCCTGTAAAAAGATCGATGAGTTTCATTACAATGAATTTTAACTTGATTACGAGTTCTTCAAGTCTCAAGTCGAGTACTCTTACATCTTTTAAAAATAAAAAAACTATAAAAATGATACTTCTTGATCAAAAGTCAAAAGGTGAGCAACTTGACTTTCGGTTAAGAAAAAAATGCAACGTTTACCACTCTTTTCGTTATCAAACTTAAATATATATATTCGATTATGCTAATAGTTAATGTGTTAGAAAGCAAAAATCGAAAAATAAATAACTTAAAAAGTAAATGTGAGGACTGAGGAGCCAAATATTCTAGACCATTCTCAATTAGAGTGTTTGTTTGGGAGATATTTTTCGAAGTTAAAAATGATTTTTTGGGAAAACGTGTGATTGAAAAATGGTAAAAAGTTATGGGTCCACGTACAAAATTATTTTATTTGATGAATGTATAATTAAAAATAAGTTTCAAATTAGCTGTGCCAAACGAGAGCAGAAATTATGAAAAGTGCAAGAATATTAGATGACAGTTTCAACTCATCCAACATATTTCATTTCATCAGGTCTTGGAATGCATGTGAAAACTCCATCTTCTCCAGCAAAATTCTGGTTTGGTAACCAGTCACAAATTGAATAATTGTGTACAAATGTAATACGCTCATATTTTCCTTAATTTTTGTGAGTTACATGCTTCGTAATTTGTTGGATTGAAAAATATTAGGCAAAAACATCTCGTACGTTTCTCAAGTTACTCGAGTTACAAGCATTTTTAAAATGAAAAATTTGTGCAATGTACCAAATTACCAACAAATTTTCAAAGATAATTAGTTTCTGTTTGAATTTCATTTTCTAAAATTTATTTTTCCTTAAACTATTTTTTAAATACATATTTTATGAGATTCATAACTTTTCAACTGTACATTTCATCATTTTTTTTAATCAAAATTTACTAAAAAATTGATTTTTAACTAAATTATATTGGGGCTAAATAATGGGAGGAAATGTAATTCATTTAGTTTCATCCCATAGGTCAATAACCTACCTAACTTTATGTTATTTTATAGTATTTGTACGTGTTAAAAGTCTTTTAAGTAGTGGCTAAATCCCAAGCTGGCTGAGGTCAAAATATTATTATTTATTTGTGATTGGCCATGACTGCATTAATTCAAATTTTTTGGTTGAAATAATGTAAAAAATATGGACAAAATATTTGTGGGATTTCATGAATGATGCACAACAAACAAGAGTACTATATCACGTGCAACATTACATGTGAATTAAAATTTGTCCAACCTATTGAAGTAGGACTCACCTACCCCATATATAGAATAAATCAGGTTGTATTTAATAATAATAATAATAATAATAATAATAATATACTAATATTGTTATTGCTATTATTTAGATCATCTTAAACTACAAGATCCTCTATGTTGGTATTGACACTTTCTCAAAAGAATTCTGCTATAGATACATGAATTTAAATTCATATACCTATACATGATAGACACATCGGGGGACGGGGGTAGAAAAATCAATTTTTTACTCACATGGGGCCCTGGGGGATGGGAGGGTAGAAAAATCAAGTTTTTACTATAAAATTCAAAATTCTGATGGAAATTTTATGTACTCACAACATTTTTTCTTCTCAAAATACATGAATTTCGATGCAACCTAGAAATTTTAACATTTTGAAAACTTTGAAATTCGTTGATTTGAAGATTCAAAGTTTTGAATAATTTACGTAAAAGCTGCATAAAAAATGGTGAATTAGGTTCACAAAACTAATGTCACACGAAAGGTTGGACATTATTGAAATATGAAAGTTGACAATTTTTTGGTTCACAAAACTAATATCACACGAAAGGTTGTACATAATTGAAATATGAAAGTTTATCAACCTATAGTCTCCTATACAACATATTCAATAATGAGCATTGATAAACCTTATCACCTATAATTCGGTTGTGGTCAAGGGGGTTCGACCATGGTTCATAGCAATTTGTCCTAATCTTCAGGACTATAGATCCTGCCACATCTATACGGGATCGGTTATCGAGATCAGTACAATTTTTTGGTTCAGTTTACATGTGCAATGGTACCAGCATTCACCTCTTCCCTTCCCACCAACTGATCCATTTTCAAAAAATGCCTTTCTATCTCCGAAAACCCTGCACTTTTTTTCTTAACCGCTCCACTTGATTGTTTCATTTCTTAAATGCTCATAAAAACTCATAAAAAAAACTCCTTCCTATATATATAACCCATTTCTTCATCCCTACATTCGAATTGAATCAATGGGGAATGCAGAAAATGAAACAGAAAAATCCCAGCTAATTACACAAATCTGCAGCATATTGGCCCGTGCCAATGCGTGTGCTCACCGGCATCATAGGTGCGCGCTTCGATCGCCGTTTATCGACTGGTACCTTGTCCTTGGAGTATGTATATGAATTCTTGATCTCATATCTTTCTGCCATTTTTTCAGGATTTAATCTGCGATGATGTGATGTTTTTCGTACTGTTTCTCTTTGATAGGTGGCTGAGAATGCTGGGGTAGATTCCATTAGGAAACAATATCACAAACTTGGTAGGTTGTGAATTATAATGACATACTCGACCCCAACAACCAACTTCATTGTTATCGACAGGACCAGGCTACAATTTTTAATTACTCTCTCTGCTTTTTTTCTATATTGGAATGATGAGCTTTCTCTTTATGCAGCTTTGCAGCTTCATCCTGATAAGAATAAGCACCCAAAGGCTGAATCTGCATTCAAACTTGTATCTGAGGTTAGCTTCTTTTAAGGTTGTTTTTGCCTCTTTCTTTTTCCTTAATTCTCTCAGAAAAACGGAATTTTTGTCGCTGAAATCTTGGTTATTTTAATATTTAAGGAGCTTGTATTTGTTCAATTATTAAAAAGTATATTCGTTTCTTGTTGGACTATGTGAAGTCTAATACACCATAAACTCCTCGACCACGCAGAGATCCATATATGAATTATGTTGCTTTCCGTGAAGGGATTAGGGGCGTAATCCACAGAATTTGCTTTATGGAAAATTCATAATTCTTGAAGTTTCTAATAAGTTTTATGATACTTCTGAATCATCCTTTTTTGTAAATTAAGTTCTTAACGTCACATTTATGATCGCAGGCCTATTTTTGCCTATCAGACAGTTCAAGAAAAGCAGCATTTGATTCGGAGAGGAAAAATAGTTTCTGCAGTGAGTGTTCTCGTCCTCCTAGCAGAAGAAATGATGAAGTTCAAGGAATATCTTACCCGGCACGGAAAAAATTTAACGGTATTATACAGCGAATGAAAAATCTTCGAACCAGGCTTGAAGAGGAAGCGACAATCATTGAAAAGTGTTTGAAAGCCAATTCTGCGTCAAAGGGCGAATTCCCTGTTTTCGGTGCAAAAACTGAATCACCAATTTTTAATCCATCAGATTATCAGTTTCAGGGCTATCCTCATCAGAGAGCCAACAATTATACGAAACCGGAAGGTCTCAAATTCTTCATGACACGAAACAGATGCATTCGCACGGCTGTTAAGAGCGATTCCCCGATCTTTCAATGTAGATCAGAAGAAAGGGAACCCTGTAAATCTCGATATGCTTGTATCAGATCTAAATGAACAATACAGTGTGCTTGGAAAGTCTTCTTATTACCCACTTGAGCTCTTACCTCGTTTCTAGTTATACCTGTGACATGTTTGGTATGTTGGACTCGACCATATTGAATAGGATTAGAGAACAAAATAAGTTAAAAACTTATAATAGACTAGGGAAGACAGGACAATGAGTAGGCTCGAAAAATGTGCATCTCTTTAGGGAACGTTTGACAAAACCGTTGCTTTTACTTCTACTTTCTGTAGAAGAGCTTCCTTAGTTACCTTCGGCCAAATTCCTCTTAAACCTCTCTAACTACTTAACAAGTTGAAAAACAATTTCTTATTCTCAAAAGTAGTTTTTAACTTTTCAAAAGTCTTGCCAAACAAGTCCTTAGTATCACAGTAATGTACAGGGCATGTACCAAAACATTGCTGCTTACTGAGGATTGAATTGAGGAAGCAAAATATTCGTCCGATTATGAGACATAGATGGTTAAATATGTATCATCAAATATGTGACATCAGTGTATCATTAGCCAGTTACTACATGTTTGGTATATAGACTCGTTTACGCTAGAGATCTCTTATTTGATCGAGACTCATTTGCTACGCATTGAGTAACAGAGCTTTATTAGAATATTAGAATACTTTCACAAGAAATGAATGTCAGGTACAATGTATTAGCCATCACAGAAGGGGAATGCAGGAACAAGAAATTCTATCTGCCCTTTCAAGCTAGGAATCTCCTACAGAAGCTGACATATCTAATGTTTTTCACCCTGATAATTAATTGGATTTTTCATAGCAGAATTAACATGGCGCACCCGAGGTACTATTGCCAATGAATTTTATTGAGTTCTCTGTCAACTGCATATTTGGTATGCAATATTGGTACGTGATATCGCAAGAACATAGTGGACAAACCGCTGCCTATCTACACAATTGTGCATGAATTTGGATTTTCATCACTGAACATTGAAGTGATATTAATATTCCCACTTCCATAGTTTCCGGCCCGAAAATCCTCACCGGAGTTGTAGGGTCTACCGTAGTGCGAGTATCCGGCCGGCGGTGGCCTGAAATTTGCATATTCAGTCACATAAGTTGATGGTCTGTATGTATTGTAACTGTGAGCCACATAAATGGGTTGAGGTAGCTCGCCTCTGAATCCTGTACCACCACAGGGATAAGCGACATTACACCGTTCACCACCATAACCGCCGCCGTGTTCTGGTGGCGGTTGGTTTATTACATGAGCCTCTTCAACACCCCTTGGTTTAGAGGGTTGATCAGCATCTTCATCAGGGGATGGATTTGACTCTGGTGGTGGTGGATCTTTTGGCTGCTCTGCTGGTGTATTTTCATCAGGCTCTGGTGGAGGGTTAGTGGACTCTGGTGGTGGTGCTCCGCCATCTGGTGGTGGTTGGTCGTCTGGTGGTTCTGTTTGAGAACAAATTATGGCATATTTTCTCGACTTCTTAATGGCTTTAACTATTTTTTCTGGATCTGCCCACCCAATTATTGTTATTTTTTGCTGAGCAAAATCGATGTTGAGATCATATATACCTGCCACACAAACATTATGTAAGATAAACCCTCATCCCTTCATACGAGAGCAGTAATAAACACATAAAACAAACTCTGCCCCATTAAAATCATCGGTTTTTTTGAAATTCTCAAATTTTGACGAATATGGAAGAAGAGCACTAGTCCAGGTTCCAACATATACCAACACTTACCATTAATGCCATGAAGGGCCTTCTTTATCTTCTGCACACAACCATTACAGTCTATTCGGACTTGTATCTCTGTGACTCGAGGTTTCTGCATTTTTGAGAAAAATTAAAAATGAATCAAATTAAGAATGTGTTCTTCTAACCCAAAAAAAAAAAAGGAAAAAAACCTTTTTGTTGGTAAAAATCTATAACATTGTTATACGTAAATATATGTATCTATATGTGACATGGGATTTTATAACATACCTCTAATTCTGGAACCATGACTGAATATCGAAGGAATGATAATGGAGAATCGAGAAATGGCATCCATTTGTGCATGGAGAAGGAATATTAAAAGACATTGAATGTGGGACATGCAAAGAATCTCTTTACGGAGCTATATACGTGTGCGGGGACTATCAACAAGTAATCTAACTAAATAATTATATTACCGTTTGAACGGTTTAAATTTTTAGACGAGATAGTTCAAGTACCTTACAAAAAAAGAAATTGTTTATTCGTGATGAGTTGTGGTTTTGCGATGGTACCGAACTGTACACAATCCATTGCACAAACTATTGTGATGGATTTTCCAATTTTTTCCGCAGTCTATCTGTGAACACAAAAATCAATTTTTTTTTAGATTTTGGTGTTACGAGAGCGTATAAAAATCCTGAATTCAATTATCGTCGCTAAATTTATGAGAAATTGCACATGCACTAGTTATTTGATTACAAATTGAATTAATTCATGCTGAACATAATTGGACAATTCACTGTTGTAAGAACTAGACATATCGACTGGTTCAATTGGAAAAATCCGGAAGTTCTAAAGTCCATCTACAAATCCAAAAAATAAAAAAATGTTAAAACAATCACAAAACCAACTAACTCGCCTAGTTTTTTTAACACGAACTCAACGTTGGTTCAATTATTTGAGTCAAATTCTGCTGCGAAATTAAAAATATTGAGATAAAATTATTTCTTTTTAAATCTGAATGAGATAATTTAATATAGGATGAACGGAGTCACGTAGGTGGCGACGGACTACCGCTACGAGCGGTGGATGTTTTGCTTGATCCTAGGACGTTGAGCCAAAGGGACTTTACTTTTCTTGTGGATGGTCATCTAAGGTCGCAGGTGGCCGTAAATGAATTTTTGGGATATCCAAAGTGATAGAAAAGATAAATTGTCCGTGCATGGAAAAATGACTTAATAGTCGACAGAAAAAAGTAGCTTTACAAGTGAAGAATATATTAGGACCTGGGGAATCCTTTTGCCACAATAAAGAGATCGTCCATTTAAATAAATATTGGGTACAAAGTGTTTCTTTTTTTTGGTTAAGTAATAGATTATTTATCTGATTTTAAAGAACAAATTAAATCCATTTAATATCCCATAAATTAAGATAAACAAATAAAACAAAATAAATAGAAACTCGTCTTGTTCGTTACTCATTCCTATAAAATGACGATTATACTCTTGTTTGAGTATCGTGATTTATTTTGTTTATTTACGTTCAAGAATAATCGACGGTCTATACAAAAGTTCCTTTAATAATTTGTAGTTGCACGAAAAAGCTTGAACAACTCATATATCTAATAATTGTCTGCATTTAATTTTATGTCAATCAACTTCATCTGCTTTAGCTTTATTCTCAGTTTTCTTTAAAATTCTGCAGTTCTATAAATTTTGGGAAAATTACACAACTAGGCAATTAATAGAGGATCATATTAAAAAATCAAGTAAATGAATGAGAATTACAATACGGGTGTTATATTCACATCACATTTTTTTTTTTTTTATAAATACCCCATATTTTAATTGCATTAAAGATCATTACCCTTTTTTTTTTTTTTATAAATACACCATATTTTAATTGCATTAAAGATCATTAACCTTTATTCTTCATCACACTTATATCCTTAACTTTTTTCTTTACTAAATTCTTTTTAAGAATTCATTAATTAGAAAATCTCATCCTTAATCATGATTTTCGTCCAAAAATATTATTAATGTGCTTTAAAATGATGGTCAAATATTTAATCTCATTTTTGCAGCATTACTGATTTTGCTTATTCAAAAATACAATGAGCATACGAGTCTTTTTACTCTATCTTGAAGAATATTTTGGTGAGAAGCCGTAATCTTGAACAAATTACATTAATTTGAGAATAATAATGCAAAATCATACATTTTTGTTTTTTTTTTAAATAAAAAGCATAGAATTCAAAGTTCAATCAGGAATAGTAGATTGAAGGACATCTACATTTTTTTTTTGTTTTTTTTAATCTTGACTTCTCAACAATGAAATTGGAGGGTTTCTTCTGAGAAATTTGTCTTTGGTTGCTCGGTGGTAGGTAGCCTATTAAAGTAGGATTAATTTGATGATATTTTATCGTTGAACCGTTTAAAAAACAATCTACTTTTTCATTCAATCATGTGCTGTCACTGTCACTACATTTGTCAAGTAGGTGGGCAAAAATATTTTGCAAAGTGGCTTATTCCTAATTTGATTGTCTAAACTCGATACAGTTTGTGCTTTGCTCTAAGGATTAAAATACACTAGGTTTTGATAACAATAAAAAAAACATGTCTGCTAACATTGGCCTAACATGTGATCTAATTTTTCGTGTCTAGTGGTGCGTGGACGATGACATGTATTAATTTTATATGAGGTAAAGAAGAGATTCGAATTTAATAACGTTGGTGATTGTTATCGCATTATATGCGAAACTAGTTAATCTCGAGACTTCTCTTGATTTCTTTAAGGAAAGAGTGGTTCTGAAGAGGTTCTAACAACTCCATTTGACACAACGATAGGTCTTATAACTCTTGTAATTTACCTCTTTCGATTGTTTTCTAGTCTGATAGGTGAGTAGCTTATAAACACGTACACATACCCCTCAAGTTGGGTTTTAAAGCAAAATATAAAAGAGAATAAACAAAAGCCATGTTTGACTGTATACATTATTATTAAATTCACTTCACAAGAGCTCTTTTTAACTTTTCTTTTTCGAGAAATTTATCGATCAT